>CAUYPK010113894.1:0-33252 GCA_963574355.1 Loris lydekkerianus | reverse complement strand
TGCTTCGATTGCCTGGGGAGTCCTCCTCATAAAATATTCACCCAGGCCGATTTCTTCAAGAGTTTTCCCTGCACTTTCTTCAAGTATTTTTATAGTTTCATGTCTTAGGTTTAAATCTTTTATCCAGTGAGAGTCTATCTTCGTTAATGGTGAAAGGTGTGGGTCTAGTTTCAATCTTCTACAGGTTGCCACCCAGTTTACCCAGCACCATTTGTTGAATAGGGAATCTTTTCCCCACTGGGTGTTTTTAATTGGCTTGTCAAAGGTCACTCTTTCTCTCACTCTCTGTCTTGATTTCCAAGGTGAAGAGGGACAGGGAGATGCAGATCAGACGGCTGAATGGCTCTGCAGAGTCTCTACAAGCCACACAGTCTCTAAAGGACCTGAGATGAAAAGGAAACCACTTGCAAGGACAAAGGCCTGGCTGTCTAGACCCGTGTGTCTCAGCTACAAAAGGATGATCCTGCACCTGCCTCCTCTGTCGGAGAGGGTGGTGTGAAACCCGCAGAAACCCTCTGCCTTCCCAGGGCACACAGCCTGCAGCACCCCAGGCCAATGCCAGGTGTCGGATGGGTCTGGGGCTCCCTCCCCACCCCCCCACAGCATGGCCCTGGGGCCTTCCTCACTCTTTGGGCCTGTTGTGTGCATACCGGCCTCCAGCTCTTGCCCTGCTGGTGCTGGCACGTAAGGGGAAGGGATGTCCACTCTCACCTGGCAACCAGTGGACAGCCGCTCTCCCACACTGGCCCTCTCAGTCCCAAATGCAACTGCAAACTCCCGGAAGACGGGAGTATGTCTTCACATCTCTGTGTTCACTTTATTAGGTGTGTCTATTTTTATTTATTGATAGATCATCCATTTTCAAAATAAAAACAATTGCAGATTGTTGAGTTGGTTTGCAACTCTTACTGCAATAGTCCCACCCAACGTTGCATTAGCAAAAAGAACACTGGGGAAGGCAGGAGGCATGGTTTCCCCTCAGAACCCCTCCGGAAGCATCTGGGCCTTCATTTCCCCAAGAAAGGGATGAAAGTCTCTTATGAGATGACCTGTAAGACACCTTCCAGCTGTCTATATGGAAAGAAATCCTAAGATGATGACTGAGAAGGTAAGTAGGGAAGAAAAACATGAAATAAAGGGCAATTTCTCCAAGCAGAGTTTTTTAGTGTGCAGAAAGTAAGGTGCTGGCCTCAACCACAAGGCCTCTGGCTACTGTTTAAGGGGCAACATGTAAGTAGTGATCAGAAAGCTTTCTTTTTTTTTTTTTTAATTGTCACCAAAGGAAAACCAAAATTAGGGCAGTAAGAATGCAGTCAGGTATGAACAAATGATACATGTGGCCCTGCAACTATACAGACCACAGAGGAAATGCTTCTGGGAAAGACAATGCCACATAAGTGTCCCCCACAGGCAAGTCTCCCTGAAATCACAAGCTGTAGAGGTGTCTCAGCTATCCTCTGTAATAACCTGGTAAATCGTGATTGTGGAAAACTTCTGCTGGGGAGATGGGGACAGGCAGGACTGTGATCCCTGCCCTGTGGAGGGTCTGCAGGAGGAGATGACGGGGTGTGTGGTAAGCACATTCCAATCTGCAGGCTCGACTTAGGCAAGTGTGTGCCGTCCTGCCTAGGTGACACTGAGGACATTGCACTGCGTGGCTGTGCCTGTTCCTGTGTTTCAGCTTAACAAATGCTCTCTGGATTTTAACTCTAGTGGAAGCGTGTCTCTTCTGGAGAACCCAACCTCTCTCCCGGGTGAGAGTGAGGCAGACATCACTTCCCTCTGTTCTCGGGCTATTGGGAAGGTTGAACTTCCTTTCTTGTTCAAGCCCAACTTATTATAACAACCCTGAAGGTAGAATATTTGATATGCCCTCCACTAAGAGCTCCTATTTCATTTAAATCTTTTGTAAGTAAACGGTATATGTTTGTAAACATATATAAAAATTGATCATTTGCAACCCATCTCATCGTTCTCCAATCGTGCTAACTTCCGATGCCGGGGCCTTTTTAGTGCCTCCTTCTCCCTCACAGTCCCGCCCTGAGGCTCGCTGGGCCTTGTCAACCTGTGCACCAGCCCTCCACTCTGCTGCACAGTCATCCACAGGCCACCCTAATACGGCCTGTTTAACAGGTCTGCCTGGCCCTGTCCACCCTGCCCAGTTCCTCCTGTGTTCTGCCCCACTGGCATCTTTCTCAAACACATCTGCAATCCTGTCACTCAATTCAAACACTCTCCATGTTTTGCCTTCAGAAGAATGCTTCACAGGTCCAGCCCAACACACGCCCTCGTGGTTCTCTCTCCCTTTGGTACAGCACACTGCGGAGGCCTGTCCCCACACCTTTCCTTCCTCTAAAATCTCCTGCCACTGCTCCTACAGGTTCAACCTGAATTTTAATAACTCCAACGAGCTCTTCCCAACTTTTTATGACAGGAGTGATCTCCCCTTTGGAATGTCAGCGGAAGTTTTACCTCCCTTATCACTACTTGCGGGATTATGATTTAGTGTCAGTTGGCCAGCTGCACGTCATGTCAACAGGTAGGGTGAGGGCAAGTCTGTGGTTAAGGAGAGCATAAAGTCTAGAGCGTGTTTGAGGACCTGAACTGTACTCTCACAACTCATATGACCTTGAGCTTCAAGTTAGCTGTGTACCCTCGGGTTCAGTGTCCTTACTGGAAGGACCGCTTGTTTTAAGGGCTAAACTAATTAGTTCATTAATTCACAAATACAACACTTAAAACAGTGTCTCAGCTTGGAAGTGCTGGATCAATACTCCTTACTGTTCCTAGCTCTCAGGGAGGTGTGTGACCCCCCACCCCAACCTGGTTTGCTTCTTGAAGGCAGAGACCATGTACTTTGGATCTTTCATTTCACCAGCACTGAGATTCTTACTCCCACCCCCCGCCCAACAACAAATGGAAAGTGCGACATCTATTTAACTCTGCAATCTTTGGTTTCAAATTTTCATGACATCTGTCTTTGAAAATTCCTGACTCTGAAACATTTAACTGTAACTGAAATAGCATGTGAAGGGAATTCTGGTGTCGGCTCCCACACAGCAGGAACTTGAAATTTGTCGTGCCATCCTGACAATGAGAAAAAGCTGCATTAACTGGAAACCAATGATGGTTTTTTTCTTCTTGGACCCATCAGAAAACCATGATTATAGGGCAAAGCAGTACCCCAAAATGTGGAGAGACAGGTTGACAATTACAGGGGAGATCTCCAGGCTTGGAATGGAAGCCACAGGAGCCCTAAACTGGCTCCATCTCTCAGTATTGAATCATGTGTAGGTTATGGTTTTTGTAATCGTCCATGGAACCTAAACTGGCAAAGGGACGGAAATGACAGGTCTGATGACCTAGGGAGGAGGCTGAGTGTGAACTAGCCTGATGACCTAGGGAGGAGACTGAGTGTGAACTGGCCTGATGACCTAGGGAGGAGGCTGAGTGTGAATTGGCCCAAGACAGGGATGCCTCCAGGGACAACAACCTCTGTGGTCCCCTGGCACTTTACCTCCAGGAATCCTATAAGGTTTGCAAAGTGGAGACCTCAGAAACAGCTCTTATTTTTTTCTGATGGGGTAGCTTAAGATTAATCACTATGAAATATACACGCTGAGCATTTGTGATCATAGAGATCTCCTCTAAGAGACAGAAGGTCTCACCACAGCCAAATCCTTCCCATTCCAGCCCCTCATTCCACCTAAGGGCTGAGGCACCTTTGGCAGGGATTAGGAAACAGACTAGGGGCTTTGCAGCCTGAAAGGGATCAGGGATAAGAAGGGAGAACCTACATCACACTTGTGAAGGTCACAGCCCAGAAAATCAGCTCCACTTAAAGATTAAGATGTGATTGGAAGATTATAAAGACTTCCCCACTACCCTCACCTTAAGCCAGCACACGCATAGAGCTCCAATAATGAAGTGACTCAAAACTGGAAAAGCTGTGAGATGCAGACTCATGCTGAGGAGGAGCAGCAGAGAAGCCCAGAGTCAGAAGAGGAGGCAAATGCAGGAACACAGAAGAAATTTTAAGCCTTTGGCACCTAGGACTATAGCAGATGTTCTACACAGCCCAACATGCAGCCAAATTAATACACATTCTCATCCTAAAGGTCCACCTACCTCCATGCCTGTTTACCAGGGTAACATGCAGGGCTTTTACAAAAATCAGGCACACCAGAAGGAAACACAATTAATTAACAAACGTGCAAACAAGCCATAGTGTAAAGAGAGGAACCACATCCACTGATCCAGCAACCAGGTGTGCTGTGACAGGGTCTCAGGTGAGCCTTGAAATTTTTTAAAGATCCTTAATTAAATTATTTTCAAAAGAAGTTCAGAACACAGTTAAGTATACTCTTTTTCTTTCACTTTTTTTTTTTTTTTTTCAACATAATTTAAGTGTGGGGCTGAAGTTCAACTATAGGTTCAACACTGATGTCGGAATTAACAGACAGAAAGTTTTAAATAGCTGTGACTAAGATGTTAAGGACTCTGAGGTAGAAAGTAAACAGCATACAGAAACAGTTGGGTAACATAAGCTGAGGTATAGGATGGTGCGGAAGAATCAAAGGGAAATGGTAAGAATCAAAAACACTGTGACAGAGGGAAGAGTATCTCTGGGGAGAGGATCCCACCAGCAGATTTGACAGAGCCAGAGAAAAACTCAGGGAGTTTGAAGGTAGATCGATTCAAAATTCCTAAAGGAATGAAAAGAAAATAGAAATATTTTTTAAAGAACACCCAAACATCCAAGAACCATGGATGTTCGTTCCATGGACAATTACAAAAAGTATAACCTACACATGATTGAAATACTGAGAGACGAAGCCAAACAAATATTTGAAATAATAAAATAATGGCTAAGAACTTTCCAAAATTAATGATGAACACAAAACTGCAAAAAATGAAAGCCCACAGAACACCAGGTTTAAAACAAATAAACAAATATGAAATAATTTTAACATATCACCCAGACATTTCATATTCAAACTGCAGGAAACAAAAACAGTCCATTTTGGGGAAAAAAGCTGGCAGCTTGAGGGTGTGAATCTTGACATGTGAGAAGCAAGGACAAGAGTTATAGCAGAGTGGGGAAGGTATTTAAAGTGTTGAAAGAAAGAATAAAACACTGGCCTAGAATTCAATGTCCAGAGAAATTAGCCTTCAAAAGGGAATATTAGATTCTCAATACAAACAAAAACTAAGGGAAACTCTCAAGAGCTGTCCTGCCTGGCCCTGCAAGAAATGTTAAAAGAAGATAATCAGTCAGAAAAAAAAAAAAATATGTCAGAAACAGAACTCCATGTAAGGAATTATTAGACAAAAAAAATAGAGAGGAAATAAGATAACTTTTCACAATTGTTTTAAGGGATGATATTGCAAAGTAATAGTTAATAACAATATGATTATAACATGTGGATGAGTAAAATAAAGAAGAGCGGTGTCACAGGAACAGTATAAAAGAACCGGGAATCTCCTGCTCAGGACCCTGCACCATGCACCAAGGAGAGTCATTTTATTTGCAAGAAGGCTCTGCTTTGTTAAAACTTTACGGTGTGAACTTTTTATAAGTATAATTGATATTCTTAGAAAGAAGTTAAAATGGAATCACACAAAATGCTCAATTAAAGCCAGAGAAGGCATAAAAAAGGGAGAAAGGAAACAAACAAAAAATGCAAAAAACAGAAAAAGTTACAAATATAGCAGATAATAATCCAGCTATATCAAAATTCACTTTACATGTCAATTGTTCTAAATATACAAAGATTGTCAGACTAGATGTAAGAAAAATAAGCTTTAATTGTATGCTGCCCACAAGAAACTCACTTTAACCATAAATACTCACACAGGTTAAGATTTAAAGATGGGGAAACAGATACCATGCTAATATCAATCAAAAGTCAGGTAGAATAGCTATGTTAGTTTCAGACAGAGCAGACATCAGAACAGGGAAGTGTACCAGGAGTATAGTAATATTAAATAATGAAATGAGTGTTTTTGTTTCATATGGAACCAGAAAACAAACAAACAAACAAACAAACAAAAAACGAACAGCCAACACAAGTCTAAGAAATAAAAACAAATCTGGATGCATCACATTACCAGACTTCAGACTATGGTACTGGCACAAAAAATAGAGACATAGATCTCTGGAATAGAATAGCAAACCTAGAGATGAACCCAGCCCCAAATCATCATCTGATCTTCGATACATCAAACAAAAGCATACACTGGAGAAAAGAATCCCTATTTAATAAATGGTGCTGGGAAAACTGGTTAGACACATGTAGAAGACTGAAACTAGACCCACACATCTCACCACTTACAAAAATTGACTCATGATGGATAAAGGATTTAAATTTAAGACACAAAATGATAAAACTCTAAAAGAAAAGTATGGGTAAAACTCTTGACAATATCAGTCTGAGAAAAGACTTTATGAAGAAAATCCCACTGGTAATTGCAGCAACACCAAAAATAAATAAATAGGGGGCAGCACCTGTGGCTCAAAGGACTAGGGTGCTGGCCCCATATACCGGAGATGGCAGGTTCAAACCCAGCCCCGGCCAAAAACTGCAAAAGATCAATCAATCAATCAATAGGAGACGATCAAGCTGAAAAGCTTCTGCACAGCTTAGGGCACAACAACTAAAGCAACAACCTTCAGAATGGGAGAAGATATTTGAATGCTACGAATCTGACAGAAAGGGCTGATAACTAGAATCTACAGAAAACTCTCAACAAGGAAAAGCAAACAATCCCATTTATCTGTGGGCAACAGACATGAACAAAACCTTCTCCAAAGAAGACAGATGAATGACCAGCAAGCAAATGAAAGTATGCTCATCTAAAAAAAAAAATTAAAAAAAGTAAAAAAAAAATAAAAAATAAAAAATAAATAAAAATAAATAAAAATAAAAAATAAAATAAAATAAAAATGAATAAAATAAATATAAAAAATAAAAATAAAAAATATATAAAAAATAAAAAAAATAAAAAATAAAAAAAGTATGCTCATCATCCCTAATCATCAGAGAAATGCAGACAAAGCCAGTCTGAGATATCATCACCTAACCTCAGTGAAATCAGCCCACATTACAAAAGTCCCAAAGCTGTACACACTGGGGAGACCATGGAGAGATTGCAAACTAATACAGCCTGTATGGAAAGAACTAGGGAGAATCTTCAATGAGCTCAAAGTAGATCTTCCATTTGATCCCACTATCTTATTAGCAGACATTTACTCAGAAGAAAAAAAAATTATTTTACCATAAGGATATTTGCACTAGAATGTTTATTGCAGCTCAATTCACAATCACCAATCACATGTGTATCATGGAATACTATTCAGCCATAACCTGGATGGATCTGAAACACATTCTTCTCAGTAAAGGATCATGAGAATGGAAAAGCCAGTGTCAAGTGTACTCAACAGTAACATGAAACCAGGAGATAAACAACTACACATCCACAGGGGAGAAAAATACAATTAAACTCGAGTGTGTTGGGGGAGAGGTGGGAGGGGGATTGGCGTGCTCCCAGCAACAAACACAATGTAGGGGTGCACAGCGCACCTCCAGGGTGCAGGGCTCAACTATGACTTGGACTCAACTAACGCAAACAATGTAACCTAACTGTTTATATCCTCATATTAATCTGATGAAAGAAAAAAAAAAAAAAAGAAAACGACAAAACAACTCTAAAAGTACAGTGGCCTAACAAGAGAAAATCCAGGTACTCAGGGTACCACTGAAACGCATGAGATGAGAAATGTTAGAGGCTTTACCCCCTCAGTCAATACGACAATGGCAGACTAAATTCTAATTTTATTCTACTCAATGGAGAAATAATGATTTATCAATTGACAGTTTTCCACTTAGTTAATAAATCTACAATAAAAAAAAAGCACACCAATTTATGGTTTAATTTCTTAATAAAATGCTCACAGAATTTGATAATAATAGAAAATAGAAAATATTATAGAAATTACTTAGGCTTATAAATGTTCACAGTATTTAACTGAGCTAAATGCCAGATCATTGCAGATTCTCATTTTTGTGCAATACTAATTTTTCACAACAATGAGAATTCTTCAACAAGACTTCTTTAGAAAGACTGGACAATGGAATAAGCTTGGTTAGATGTACGCTAAATGCTCTTCCACTGACCTTCACAGTCCCCATCACACCCTAAGGCTAAAAACAAGTCACCTCCCTCTGCTAATGTAATAAGATGATGGAGGAAATCCCTCACCCCATCCTGGCCTAGCCGTTGGCCCAATGTCACTGTCATCCCACACATGCTAATATAAAAGAGTGTGTCGTGTCAGAAAAAGCTTAACATGTTCCCCTCATACTGCAGTGTCCTCAGAATAGGTCACATTATCCACAGGATGATGACCTAAGACCTCGGCACTCTCTGGGAGCTCTGTGTGAGCTCTGTGTCAGAACACTTACAGAAACTGCAAACAAGATGCTCCCTTTCTCAGTAACTGTTTTCCTTTTATCAAAGCTCAAAGGCTGTATATCATCCTTGAAGCCACCACAGTTTCTGCCTGGCTGGCAGGACTTCAACACGGGGATGAAAACGTATAAAGTCATCTGACTTTCCCCAGATCTTGGTCATCCAAAGATAGGTAATGCATCTGAAAGTACAGAATGCAGTCCATCTGGCATGGTTTCACATTACCCAAGTCTTCTGTTCTCATTCTCATAAAAACAAAAAACCACTGGCTTGTTCTGGCTGTATCTCCAGCTAGCGACCATCAAGCCAGAATGCACTTCAACCACATCATCTTAATTTGTTGTTTCCTTTCCTCCGAGACGTGACTGTTGGTGCACCACGTGCTGAAGAGGTGATGGCACATGGTCTCATCAGCCAGCTACCACTAACCTAGTCAGATGGCATTTCCCAAATGAAGCATCCTGCGAGCTGCTCACCTTCAGCTATTAACACAAGTGATTTACCTGACAGCCATCTAAACAGAACAAATATCTATTAAGCACCTACTGCGAACAAGGCTTTTAGTAGCACACAGAAGACACACTCCTTCACCTCCAAAAAATCAACACAGCCAATCTTTTTTGAAAATATAGACTGAGTGTACATTAAGAGCAATTTATAATCAAAATGCGTCAACAGATTTTCTTCCCAATTATATTACGGCTTCAATGGCCCAGCAGGGGAAAAGTATTTGCTTTACAGATTTCTTGTTTCTAGCCTTTTCATGCTGTTCTGCCGACAGCAGAGCACAGGTCTCCTGAGACAGCGGCACCCCAGGCTGGCCGCAGGGTCCGCTGTGATCTGTGACCTTCTCACCCTGATTAAATGGGCACAGCAGCACACAAGCAGGACATGGGAGTGGCAGTTTCTCTGACTCAGGGGAAGCTGAGTTCTCTGTCCACCTCCTTCCCTCTTCTACATCTCTAGCTGTGAGTGGTCAGAGCTGCCAGTGGCACAGAGCAGCAAATGTCATTGTCTCCAAGCAGCTGAGACGGGCAGGGGAGCTTAAAGGAGAGAACAGACAAGAGTCAGGGTAGACAAATAAGGTCTTGGAAATATCTGGGGCAGAAATTCTGTGTTCATAGGTAATTTCACCCTTCTGCTTGCTAAGCTCAGCACCGTGGCCATGCTGGTCACCCTGCAAGCGTCCGCACACCTTTGCTGAGATGTGCTTTAACCTCCAAGCAGAGCAGGAAACAAGTGAAGCTTCTCACAAGCCCAGATCACAGGGCAGAAGCAGGTTTGGCAGGAGCTTTGCCCCTGAGGCAGGGCACAGAGAAGCTCCAAGAAATAGAAGTATAATTTAATTTAGTAATATTTGACTGGGTGGTGCCTGTGACTCAAGGAGTAGGGCGACAGCCCCATATACTGGGGGTGGTGGGTTCAAACTCAGCCCTGGCCAAAACTGCAAAAAAAAAAAAAAAAAAAGATTTGACCCAGAGGCACTCACAATGCACTGATAAAGAAGTGCCAGCTTCTCCCCTGAAAGATGCACCCTTTCCTCAGAATTTCCCAGAGAATTTGCAGAACTGTGTGTGTCCGAATTTCTTCTGTGTCTGGCAAGTTCGAGGTGATGGAGGAGGGTGCGTCATCCTGTCCTGCATGCAGCCCCGTCCTCCACGCTCCTCCACGGAGAAGGCAGTGGCCAGAGCAGAGATGGAGACGACAGAGAATGCACCAGGCCCCAGGTGGAACGATTTGCCAGTGCCTACCCTGGGCAAAGGCTGGTGTTGTGAAGAGAAGCCTGGATGTGGAGAACAGCAGTTGAGTATCCAGTGTTGTCCTGCCCCACCCCAGCTGTGTGACCTCACACCTGCATCGGCAATTTTTCTCTAAGACGCAGTATTTCCATCTGTAAAGGGGGAGAGGAGGTGGTGGAGGTGGGAATGGGAGTCAGCATGTGCCATCTTGAAGATTACCAGGACACACATGTGTAAGAGGGACTGTCACTGCTCACTGAACACTGCCTAGCTCTGGGCCTGATCAGTCCACGGCCTTGGCACTGCTGCAGGGTGACAGGGGGAGGACTCAGACAGGCTGGTACTGAGATTCAAAAACTGGCATTTACTCCTCTTCCACATTAATTGGGAGAAGGGAGCATTGTCTTTTAAAACTCTGAAAACCAGGCAACCTTCTCAGACACCTCTGACAACATCGCCCCAGTGGTGACATTTTCCTGATAATTTCTGACTGCAATATAGTTATGGCTGACACAGTTGTCACAGATAAAGAGCATTATATACTTTTTAATTTTCATCTGAAATGGTTTACCAGGGCAGGCCTGTGGTACAGCAAAGTCTACCCTGAGGCCTGAACATCTTTCTGCCCCACGTGTGCTCTCCCGATGCCAGGAGCAATAATGGTGATGACACGAGGGCCTCTGAGCAGTGTGGTGGCTGATCCGGGGCACAGATGCAGTGGCCACTCTGCTTGGTTCAAAGCCCCGCACTGGCCTGGCTCCCGGGTGAGGTGGGCAGGTGACCTCATCTCTGTGGGTTCTGTTTCTCAGCTGTGAAAGGCGCTTAGCAAAACATGAAGTCCAAGGTCAGTGTCAAGCTCACCAGCTGTGTCAGTGCAGCCAGGCATGGGCCATGGTCCAGCCCTAAGAGCCTGAGTAGGCCCCACAGGGCAGTGGGAGTATACTTGAGTTACCTTACCTCAGTTTGGTGAAAGCTTTATTTTCAAGTTTTTTTAAATTTATTTATTTATTTGGAGACAAGAGTCCCACTTTGTCACCCTAAGTACATTGCCGTAGCATCATAGCTGACAGCAACCTCAAACTCTTAGGCTCAAGGGATTCTCTTGCCTCAGCCTCCCTAGTAGCTGGGACTACAAGCATTGGCCACAGGCCCACCTATTTTTTTTAGAAATGGGGTCTCCCTCTGACTCAGGCTGGTCTTGAACTCCTGAGCTCAGGCAATGCATCCACCTTGGCCTCCCAGAGTGCTAGGACTACAAGTGGGAGCCACTGTGCCCGGCCTTCAGGTATTTTTTAAACTCCATGTTAGTGCATACACATTATAAATAACTACAACCAAAACACACGAGGAGACCAGAGATTCATTATTTTTGCCCCCCCCCCAATAATGCTTACCATCTAGACTTCGAATGGGGCAAAGAAAAAGACAATTAATGCTTTTTTTTTTCCCATAAAAATTGAAGCTACCATCAAATGCCATCCCCCACATATACATCGCACTAATTGAATTATTTCTGGAAAACCACACAGAAAAACAGAACAAAAGTCCTGAATTAAGACAGTAATACTCAAGGGGGATTTTGACCTAGGTAACTATGTAGTAGTTTTTTTGTTTTTGGTTTTCTTTTTGTTTTCGTGATAGAGTCTTACTCTGTCACCCTCAGTACAGTGCTGAGGTGTCATCATACCTCACAGCAACCTCAAACTCCTGGGCTCAAGTGATTCTCCTGCCTCAATCTCCCCAGTAGCTGGGAAAAACAAGTGCCTACCACAATGCCCAGCTAGTTTTTCTATTTTTAGTAAAGACAGTATCTTGCTCTTGTTTAGGCTGGTCTCAAAGTCCTGAGCTTAAGTGATCCACCCACCTCAGCCTCCCAGAGCGCTGGGGTTACAGGCATGAGCTACTGTACCCGGCTGCTATGCTGAGCTCAAGAGACCATAGAGCCTCTGAAGTCTTTCTGTTCATATCTCAGCAAGTGTTCCAGCTTCTCACCCTTCTTTCCCTCCAAAACATATCCCAAAATGGAAGTTTGCATCCCATCTCTGTTCTCAAAAAATAGTTTTCACAAAGCAAATACCACACAGAAGTATGCACCAGGGCTACAGGGATGTGGGAAGGGCTCCTCCTGAGCACAGTGGTCTCTTGCACTGCACCATTTCTGAGGAGACCCTCTCGGGGCTGACTGCCCATGAGGAAGGCAGCACTTTGGGGATTATTTAAAAAAAAACAAAAAACAGAAAAGGTCTGTCTACTATAAACCAAGGAGGCTATGACCTTGGGATCAGAATAGCAACTGTTGCTGCCAAAGGCTTCAGTTCCATTTCTCCTGATTTCAATGTTTGTACGATGCATGCTGCAAAAACATGAAGGTTTTCTGACCTTCCTGTTTTTGCGAAGTTTGTCTCTGGTGGAGCAAACATCTTGGTCACACGAAGAGTTCCCCATGGCTCTTGCCAGCCATTTGTGTTGTGCACAGGAGAGTGCTGACCACCCAAGGCAGGTGCTTACAAGCAACCCTACACAGGCCTACGAAGGCAGTTGTGTAGATGATTCAAAGTGGGGAAGTGAGCCCAGCACAACAGATGGATGGCCTAGTGAAAGGCAGCTGATTTCCTACCCTAGAAGACCCTCGCCTGTGTCGAGTGTGGCCCACAGCTGTGCACACCCTTGTTGACTTCAAGGGCCACAGAGGAACAGTGCAAATATCCCTCACACCTGTGCAGCTATCACACACACAGATGCCTGCAGTCTCGCCAAGTCAAGTAGAAATTTATGACAGTATTATAAATCTCTTCCATCATGCTCTAACATGGTGCCATCCTTGCCTTGCAGAGGGGAGGGAGGTTCAGAGGACTTGAGAGAGGTGAAGAAAGCTCCCTGAGGCAAAAGGAGGGGGTCGCCGGGGCAGGGAGCCTAAAACCCAGGGGTGCTTTAAGGTCACCCTCTCTAAGTCACCTCTTCCCTTTCTCCATCCTCTGTGGGACGTTTGAGGAGTCATGATGCCCCCAGGCATTCACCGTTCCAGGCCCCACAGGGTCACCTCAACAGAAGAGCACAACCTCCCAGTCGGAAGTCCCGTTGCTGCTGGCCTCTCTTGGCAATGCAGTGATTGAGTCCTTCACTTCTCTGAAGAAATACCTTCACCTAAAGCTGCAATAAAGATAACTCACCATCAGGACTGGGCAGAAGCAGCCAGCGTATTCAAGTGTAGCAGCAACAGGCTGAATGAGATTCCACCAGAGTGAGGGTGTCCGTTGGGGAAAAAGATACTAACGCCCCAGTCCTTCCTGCTGCAGGCTCTGTTGCTGTCATCTTAGGAGGAATCATAGCCAGCAGGTCAGCCACACCCACGCACAGGTCAACCTGATGTGGTCCCTAATGGAGACCCCCCTCTAGCTGCTTCCAAATATGTGGATTCAAGCAGATGGCTGAACATGTGGGACCTTGGGGTCCACCTCTCTGGAGGCTGCAAGCCTGAAACTTCCCTCCCTGGGGAGATGGCCGTCTTTTGGACATCTTCACTCTGAACATCTGTGTCAGAGGGCACAGGGCCACTGCTGGCACCTCACAGCCATCTGCAGGTCAGTGATTAACTCTTCAGACAAGGAAAAAGGAATTTCCTGCCAAGCAGGGGAAGAAAGAGTGTGTTCTGGTGTCACAGTGAGACGTATGGTGAAAATTGACACATTTCATCAACTCTGATCCTGAGATGATTCAGCATTAAATATGGAGCCAGGAAAGCCTTTCAGAAATGCTAATCATCCACTTATTATGTCCTTGCTTCTCAGGGAGGTTCTGCCACAAATTCACATATCAGTGTGGCCTGGAGCACGGAGTCAGCACTGAGCCTGCCCTCGAGGCGGCCAGTGTGGGAAGGAGCCCTGTCTGCCGTCAGGAGATGTGAGCAGATGTTGGCGTCACCTACAGCTGTTGACTCCAGTAGCCTAGAAAGCTCTTCAGTTGGCACAGTTCCTGTGGGCATCTGCCAGGACCATGCTAGAAAGTGCTTAGGTGGTGGACATCTGCCTCCTCCCCTCCTTAGCGTGTGTTCTGAGCAGTGGGTATATGGTCAGGGGCTGCCCAGAGCCATTCGGGTAATTTGGAGTTATTTAAACCAAGAGGCATTACTGATCATAAGTGAAACAGTGTTAGGCGAACACAGCATCTTGCTTGGGGACCTCCAGGGGGGTCTGAGACTATACTTTCTGGTGACACGGTGGCCAGTGGCCACGCACTGCGGTTACGCCACCCAGCAGTTGAAATGTGACCAGACCAAGGTGTGCCGTGAGTGTGAATGCACACGGGGGCCCACCCCTCAGAATGAGAATATCTCAGACGCCTTCATTAGAATGTGTGCTTGATAACTTCTCATCTTGGTTGCATGTTAAAATGATCATTATTTTGGATCAACTGTGTTAAATAAAATGTAGCAAAACTAGCTTTAACTGTCTCTTTTCACTTTCTAAAATGTGACTCTGAGACAATCTCTGACCACATCAGTGGCTCACATTCTACTTCCATGGGTTAGCTCCCGTCTAAGAGACGACTTAAAAAACAAGACGTGTTAAGACGAACATGGTGACTTTTGGAAATGGGGAGGGCCTGCTACCACTGGGAGGGAACCGAAGGACAATGTCAGTGAGGTCACACAGAGCCTGTGCTGCTGCTGCGCGGGGCTTGGCTCACAGAGGTGTCTGATTTGGCCAGTTTAACCTTCCAAGTGTCCATGAAGTCTGTGTGCCATCCAAGGTGGTGTACATGTCAGTAATTTGTTTGTTTTCATTGCTGAAAAGAATTCTACTTTAAGGATATCCCAGTATTTTTCTTAACCATCCATCCACTGAAGAACATGAGATGTCTCTAGCGTGGGACTATGAAGAACAATGCTGCTATGAGCACTCGCAGATAGGTTTTGTCTCCACATAGCTGTTCAATCCTCTGATAAAGTTCCCATGTGCAATCACGAGGTCACATGGAAAGAAACTTCTCTACTATTTTCTATACTGACTGTGTCGTTTACATTTCCACCCACAAACATATCAGGTTTTTCCACATCCTTGCCAATTTGTGGTGTGATCACTGTTTCATATTTTGGCCATTCTAACAGATGTGTAGGGATAACTGGCTGAGGCTTTTCATTGACATTAACTACAGATAATGATGTGGAACATCTTTTCACATGCTTATTCACCATCTGCATATCATTGTTGGTGAAATGACTGTTTATTACGCCTTTTACTCATTTCTGATTGTATTTTTTATTTCTGTTTAGTTTTTGGTATATATTTTTAAATGTGATTAAAAACTCTGTAATGTAAAATTCACCACTCTAACCATTTTAACATTACAGTCAGTAGCATTAAGTACCTTCACAATGCGGTACTATTTCCAGAACTTTCTCATCATCCCCAAAAGAAAATCTGTCCTCATTAAAAAACACCTTATTCTCTCCTCACCCAGTCCTCTGGTAACCTTTCCTCTACTTTCTCTATAAATTCAACTACTCTAGATACCTAGTGTGAGTGCAATCATAAGTGTTTGTCCCTTTGTTTCTTGGTCTCATTTTATTCAGCAAGATATTTTCGAAGTTGCAACCTGCATCAGAAGACCATTGCCATAGAATGCAATAAAACATCACTAGTTATCAGGGAGATACAATCCCAAACCACAAAGAGATACAACTTTTCATCTGTCAGGATGGCTATTATCAATAAACAGGGAAAAAAGAATAAGTGCTGTTGGTCAGGACGTGGAGAAGCTGAAACCCTTGTGCACTGTTGGTAGGACTGTGAAGCAGTGCGGCTGCTGTGGAAAACAGTTTGGAAGTTCCTCGAACTAAATCTAGAATTACCAGCAATTCTACTCCTCGGTATATACTTCAGGAGTTGAAAGCAGCACCCTGGAAGATTCCTGTATACCAATGTTTATAGCAGTGTTTTTCATAAAAGTCAGAAGGTGAAAACAACCAAAGTTCTCATAGATCAAAGAATGGATAAACAAACTAGGTTATTACATACAACAGAAAGGTATTCAGTCAAAAGAAGAAATGGAATTCGTTAAAAGTTATTTATACATCACAGATTCAAGCCTTTATCACTACATGCTCTGCAAGAATTTCCTCCCAGCCTGATTGGCCTTTTCAACCTCTTAATAGTTTTTCATTAGAGCAGAAGTCTTCAGTGTTAACAAAGCCCCACTTCTCAAATTATTCTTTCATGAATCATGATTTTGGTATAAGGTCTAAAAACTCTCTCTTAGTCTTAGGTTGTGAAGATTTTCTCCCAAATTATTTTTTTCTAACATACTGTGATTTTGTGTTTATCTTCTTTAAGGCTTTTATCCATTTGGAGTTAAATTTTATGTAAGTTCAAGGTTAGTAAGTTTGTGCTATTTTGAACCACTAAGTTTGTGACAATTTGCTCAGTAGTAAGAGGAAAACTGAATATAGCCACTAACAGTGTCTGCAACTGAATGTCCACTGTCACTCAAGTTGTACAGGTGCACTCAGTAAACAGTTAGGGCCAAGTTCTGGACACCAAAAAGTTTTGTTTGAGGGTCTATATAAAAATCACTTTTAATCATCCATATGAGTAATTAAAAACCCATTTTTAATAATTTCAATAAGTTTAAATAAACTTATAAGACCTTTGAAAGTATATTTTTAGGAGTTTTAAAAATGTGATCCTGTGGAGACTTTACAACTTTCGTATTTACCTAGATGAAGATAAAACACATTCTTCTTAGAAAAGTATCACCTAAAACAAAACAAAACAAACAAAAAGTATCACAACAATGGAAAAGTAAGTATCCAATGTACTCACTATTAATATGAAACCAGTGTATAAACAACTACCCGCCCACACCAAAGAAAAACACAAGTATATTTTAGTAAGGGGGAGGGAGAGGGAAGGGAGAGGTTGGAAGGTGATTGGTGGGATCTGACCTACTGTGCCAAGGCCAGGGTGGTGAGCAGGTCGCCTGGGGGAAGGGCTCTATTACAACTTGAACTTTACCATAGAAAGGAAAACAAAATAAAATAAACATTTGTACCCTCATATTAATCTGAAATTTAAGAAAAGAAAATGTGACCTTGGACCTCAATGAATGTAGGAAGAGCTAAAGAAGTATTTAATTACTTAAATACTATTTCAAAAATCACAACCATTTGAAAAATAATAAATTTAAATCAAAACCATTACCCAAACATGTCATATATCAAATGTTACCACCTCATATCTATGCATATATTGGAAAATCTTATGTATCTGTCACTGAGAGGTCCTGCTTATGCCATTCAGAGAGCCAGGCTCAGCCTAAAAGTTTCTGGTCATTTTAACAATCACTTTAAATCTCACTATACATTCTGGGTAGTTTTCCTAACTTTTGTTTGTATGATAGGAAATATAGTTTAATTTTGCTGTTTCAGTTTTTAAATAGAAGAAATAAAGCTTCTCAATGTATTTTATGGACAAGTATCATGATACTGCAAGGAACTGTTCACAAACAAGGACACCATGTCACTGTCAACTGCTTATTAGTATTAGACCAGCACTTTCCCAGTAACACACACCCACAATACAGAAACAAGTTAGATGTCAAACTGATATAGCTGCAACTATCCTCTACAACGCCAAAGCATCAATGCATGTTTTCATTAAAACATTATTGTTCTCATGTACAAAATAAAAAGTGAATCCTCTACATATGAATTACTGCTACACATCTAAACTATTTCAAAATTCATACCTCAAAGCACTGTTTTGTATTTTGGGGTTCTAAGTTACTTTTCTATTTGACTGAATGTAAAATAGAATGTTCTATGGGGCATCATCATTTAAGACTGCAATGCATTCCTAGCTAATTTATCTACTTCTAGTCACTCTTTTACTAGTTGTTTTTAATGAGTAGCTTTAAGTTCACAGAAAAACTGAGCGGAAAATATGTGGACTTCCCATACACGTCTCCGTGGCCCTCCCCAGCCTCTGTCAGCATCACTCAAGTGGTATATATGTTATAGTCGATGAGCCCACACCGGCCCGTCCCATCACCCAGCACACCTGCATTAGGGCTCATTCTTGGTATTGCACATTCTGTGGGTTTGGACAAATATATGTCAGGACGTGCATCGATCATTGTGATGCCACACACAGTATGTTCACTGCCCTAAAAATTCTCTGTGCTCGCCTAAGCGCCCCTCCCACTCCTTCCCAACACACCTGACAAACACTGATCTTTTTCCAGTTTCCATAGCCTTGCCTTTTCCCGAGTATCAAATA
Organism: Loris lydekkerianus; assembly: GCA_963574355.1. Classification (NCBI taxonomy): domain Eukaryota; kingdom Metazoa; phylum Chordata; class Mammalia; order Primates; family Lorisidae; genus Loris; species Loris lydekkerianus. The sequence goes on along the minus strand of CAUYPK010113894.1, from coordinate 14,765 downwards.
GTTGGAATTACATAGGATCACACATTTCACGTTGAATTTCTTACTTAGCAACGTGCACTTAAGGTTTGTCTGTGTCTTTTCATGGCTTGAAAATTCATTTCTTTTTAGTGTGAATAACACTCCATTGTCTGGATGTACCACATATTTGTTTATCTCATTCACCTACCGAAGGACGACAACTTGATTTCCAAATTTTGGCAATTACGAATAAAGCTGCTTTAAACACCTGCACGCAGGTTTTCATGCGGATACACGCTTTCAGTTCATTTGGGTGAATGCCAAGGAGTGTGTGAGGATTCTGTGTGTTCATTCTGTGAGAAACTGCTGAGCTGTCTCCAGAGTGGCTGCGCCACTTTGCACTGCCACCAGAAACAAACGCGAGTTCCTGTGGCTCCATGGCCTCCCCTGGGAGGGAAGCATACAATTTTGCTCTTACACAGTCTCTTCTACATAGTTGCCAAACATAATTTTGATCACACCTTTTCCTGATTTACAGATATAATTGCTTTTATTTGCCCACATGTTAAGAGTGCCGCCTTCTCACACCCATGCAAGGCTCGTGGCGCCTGGCTCCTGCAGTCACTCACTCACCCCTCAAACCACACCACCCAGACACTCGGAAATAGATGTTGAGCTCACAAACCTTTTCTCCAGCTGTACCAAACTTCTTTTAGTACTTTATGCTAATTTCCAACTAATTCCAGAAAGGCATTAACTTATATTAAGGTTTTAGTGTTTCCTTGAGCAATGTTTGTGAGTTCCTTTTAAGAATTTCAATTATGTTATTTACATGCAAAACTTTTAAAAACAATCCCTATAGGCACTTTCCTTTCTGGCAGTCTTGTAACTTATACAAAATCTCCTGGAAGGCTACACTAACTCTTTAAACTTTAAAGCATGACAGAAAGATGGAAGTTACTGAAGGAAGAAACAAGGGTTCCAGTGGGAACACCCAGTCACTGCTTGTGGGCCCTCCCAGTCCCTGCTGGCCGGGCCTTAGCTCTTATGAGCCCTACAGGAGTCAGGAGCAGGAGGAACGAAGATCTTACAATTCATCATAGGTTGAGAAAAAGATCTATGATGTCCAATGAAAAAAGCCACAAAAAATTCTGCCTAAAATTTCATCAGGTATGTTTATCATGTTCCATATATGTAATGTTAAAGAAAGCCAATAAAGATAATTACATTCTTACTAGTCAAACATTAAGTACTTGTGATGAATTCATTTAGAAGGAACCATCATAAATTCATACTCAACAGAAATATTTTCTTATTGACTTTTACTTAAAAACTTTATACATAAGCAAATAAATTTGATAAATTTAATATATGTGTATTTATGTACTTAAGGTCTTTAAGACTTTGTAAGTGATTACTTGTTAGCTATGATATCAATCATAAGTACAATAGTAGAAGATAAAATACTATAAAAATGATATCACCTTAAAGTGGTTCCATGAGACATATATATATATACATATATATATATATATATATATATGTATATATATATATGCACACATACTTTTTAAACCATATTGTTTTAGTTAGAAGAAACTAAACCTTGGAACCTTGGTTTAAGACAATGTTAAATCTAAAAATACTGCATAGGATTCTGTATGGTCCCAAACAGTATGCATAACTCATTAGCATAAGGGTCTTTGGGAATTCAACCAGTCATCAATTTCTGAGTCCTTTGTTTTTATTACTCTTTTATTTTTTTTCTGAGCCAGAGTCTCACTCTTTCACCCTGGGTAGAGTGCTGTGGTGTCATAGCTCACAGCAACCTTAAACTCTTGGACTTGAGTGATCATCTTGCCTCAGCCTCCCAAGTGGCTGGTACTACAGGCGCCTGCCACAATGGCCTGCTATTTTTAGAGACAGGAATCTCACTCTTGCTCAGGCTGGTCTCAAACCCATGAGCTCAGGCAATCCACCCACCTCGGTCTCCCAGAGTGCTGGGATCCTAGGTGTGAGCCACTGTGCCCAACCTTAAAGTTATCTATCATGAATGGTTAAGTTGCTCATAGCTTGATCAAAGTTACCTACATTCTAAACATAACAAAGTCTAAAGTGAAAACCCCCAGGCAGCCAATGTCAAAACCATTATCAACATCCTCTGCTTGTATAGTGGTGACATGACACTGTTGTCAATTGCATGACTCTCTCCCAGAAGGCTAGACGCCTCACACCACACTCACGCCCCGAGACGCCGGAACTCACAGCTGGAGAAGACCAGTGGGCAGGAGTGCTCATCCATGGGGAAGTTGTGCAGCTGCAGCTGGCACTCGGCGTTGATGGTGAGCCTGCAGGAGAGCAGAGCATCACTCAGGAGGGCGGACCAACAGACCAACACAGCACAGCTCTGGGGCGAGGCGGGGGCAGCTGAGCTACCACGGGGCAGGGACGGGAGGGAGGCTCCTGGCACGCAGGGCCCACCCAGCAGCCCACTCTTGGCAGTGACACCATCCATTTGGTGAGACCCTTGGGTTCCTTTCCTACTGCTGTCACTCTGTTTAGCTTTTAACTGTGGATAGCAGAGGGAATTCTAGTGAGTCAAAGTCTAACTGTGCTTAAAAACACGAGCCAAGTCAGAGAGGAAACAAAACCAACTGCTGTTGTTTTCAGTGTGTTTGAATTAAATCCCTCATCCATTTGGAAATTTGTGAGTTTGTCTAAATAGGTAGCAAGCCAGATTAATTCCCTTTGTGAGGGGGATTTCCTATTTGGACAACTTTCCCTATTTTGGAAGGTGAGCAGTGGCTGTGCTAAGAGGCACGCTGCATCCTTACAGGGCAGATGGGCCTGTAAACCAGAGTCTCTGTGAAGGGCCCAGGACCGGCACGGCTCCACTCTGATGAGGACACACCTTTGACAAACTCGAGCTCTCTCACCTTATTTCAGCAGCACAGTGTCCTGTGATGGCTTTTATTGTTGTTTCCTGTCTGGCAAGGCTATCCTGAAATCTTAAAATCCTCTGATCTGGCTTGGCCTGGTGGCTCATACCTGTCATTCCAGCACTTTAGGAGGCAGAGGTGGGAAGAAGCCAGGAGTTTAAGAGCAGCCTGGGCAACAAAGCAAGATACTATTTCTATAAAACAAACTTTTAAAAATTAACTGGATGTGGAGGGGGGCTCCTGCAATCCCAGTTACTGGGGGGGGGGGCCGAGGCAGGACCCTGTACTCTCACCTGGGGCAAAGAAAGATGCCCTATCTCTTAAAAACAAAAAAGAAATCAACCAAAAGAATCCCCTCTGCTTATTTTCATCTCCATTTGTGCTATGGACACTTGTTTAACATTAGGCGTCACAGATTTCTCCTCATGGTCACAAATCATTTGCAATAAAAAGCTCGGCCCGGGGGAGTGCTACAACTCAGGGCCCTGGAGGAAAGGGCAGCAGTGGTGTCCATTTAGCCTGAGGAAGGAGAGCTATTATATTCTCCTGAGCTGACTGATATGAAAATGTCTTTTTTCAAGACAGAGTCTCTCTCTGTCACCCTTGGTAGAATGCCAAGGCATCATAGCTCACAGCAACCTCAAACTCTTAGGTTTAAACGATTCTTGTGCCTCAGCTTCCAGGGTAGCTAGGACTATAGGAGCCTGACAGAATGCCCAGCTATTTTTAGAGGTATAGTCTCACTCTTGCTCAGGCTGGTCTGGAACTCCTGAGTTCAATTAATCCACCACCACCACCCCCCTTTTAGGACTCCCAGAGTGCTAGGATTACAGGTGTGAGCCACCGTGCCTGGCCCCTGCAAATGCCTCTAGACATTCGTGGCATAGGCTCCAAGAATCTGGAGTCCAGAGTGACATACTGGATTGCAGGTAGGTATATGGGAATCCTCAGCATGGGTATGGCTTAAAATCTGTGGGGGTGGCCGAGCTCAGGCAGCAGGAACAGTAACAGCGTGAAGTGACGAGGCTGCGCACACTGAGGACACAGCCGACAGCGGAGAGCTCACGGGCGCCTGGGGAGCAGTGGGCATCCTAGAAGGTGGCTGGGAGCTCCCCGGGCTCCACCTACTCTGAGGACCCAGCAGTGGGGAGAGGCGCCCCACAGACACAGGCCAGCAGCAGCCGAGGTGCCATCACTGTTACGCGTTCACTTAGACTCAGCATCACAGCACAGAGGCCTCAGAGAGAGGAGTTCCTAGGGGTGACTCTGGGCGAGACGTGTTGTTTCTGCAGCAACTCTTACCTGGCCGGTCTCTGGGAGGACCGCCCTGCCTCCACGCAGACCCCTTACGGGGTGCTGGGGACCCCCACCTTTCCTTGAGGTGTCCCATTCAGCTTAACTTCTCAGTTAATTAGCGCTAGAGACAGCTGCCTTTTCCTAGCTGGAGGGTGTCAATATTATCAGTGATAATGTTCACAGCCCACTTCCAGAAGAAATGTATTCTGATGAAGAAATGAGTTTCTATTCTTTGGAGGTCATTTGTATACCTTTATTGTTACGCATGTGCCACTAGAACAAACTCTTTCGGGATGCTGCAGTGTGTGAAATGTGAGAAAGAACTGAAAGGTGAAAACAGGGCCTGGCGCCTGTGACAACTTAAATCAAGGGTCCAAAATCAGACCACAGGAGGGCCCGCTTCAGCCACACACTCACACAACCAGACCGGAGCAACTGAGGCTCCAGGCAGCTTCCTACCTCAGAGTGTAAAGGATTTTCCCATCATTCCAGATCCTGAGGAGCTGGTTGGGGGTGGTGATCCAGTGAGCCTCGGCGGTCTTAGAGTTTCGGAAGATTGTATCTGGAATCCAGATTAACCCCACCATGTTGCTGTTCAGGGTGAGGATTTTCATTGTGCTATTGAATCGAAGGCGACTGTCTGTCCAGGTCTGAGCAAAAAATATATCAATTTGGTATTCCTGCAACAGGCAAAGGAAAAACAAGGCAGCTTGATTAGTACCTTCTCTGTATGCCCTGTTTGCTTTGTCAAGCCTTTGTTTTTTCCTTCTATTTTAACATGCTCACCACCCGAGGTCTCTTTCTGAAGTGCCCAGCCCAGCACAGTCAGCAGTCAATGGAGGCTAACCTATAACAGCCATTGACCGCGTAATAACATAAGTATCACAACGCTTTGTAAATCTTAGATTGCAATAAATATCTAAAGCGGGATGCCGGGCTGAGTGAGAGATGGTAGGATACATTTCAGAGTGTGGAAGTGGGCCCTATGTTTACGAGTTCAGCTTTGACAGACAGCGTGAACTATGGAAGCCCCCAGTGTCCAGTCTATAAAAGGGCACAAGGACATACTCAATTCCTAAAGGAGATATAAAGATAAAAGGACCCAATGAGAGGGGTGACTTCTGAGTGTCTGGCATAAAGGAAGTGATGCATACATGTTAATTCATATAACCATCATTATTTTTTACTTAACAGTCTTCTCAAACAACACAAGCACAAGCACAAGCAAAGTAAGAAACAAACAACGTGGAACTATGGAGGGTCAGAGAACAGCCACTGAAGCCAGTGGCAATTCCATCAGCAGACTGAGGAGCTGTGGATTTCAGAGGCAAAGGCCCAGCCTCCGCCCTTCTCACACTCACAGCACCAGATGAGACTTTACTGTGACCACCAGATTATTAATCTGGGACCCAGAGAAGGGTCTCCAGATTGGGGTGAGGCCACTCCCCTAATCACAGTAAAGAATTGTCATCAGGTCCACAGTATGAAGGGTATAGAGACTGATGGTTAGAGATTGTTAGATCTTTCATAGTTATTGCTATGTAATCAACATTACAAATACATTACTTACACAGAGTTAAGAGTTCTGTAATTCTCTACAAATCCTGCAGGTATCCTTTCTATTGAGTTTCCAGTTAAAGAACTAAACCTTCTAGTGATAACTAACTGGAATAACAGTTCATAATTAAGCTGCCTTTAACTAATCCGGTCATTAACTCCTCTGCTGCACTGACCCTGCCAGGCCCAGCATGGAGCCCACGGGAAGCCCCCTGACCTCCTAGGTCCTTGGGGAAGACAGTCTTTAAATACTCCAGTGGTCATGTACGCCGAGCAGAAAAATAGGTGGTGTGCGAGTTAGGCTTCTAGTTCTAAGGAAAAGAAAAGGTATCCAAGCCTCCAACATGGAACTGTGAAAATGAGTCGTGCACAAGCACTTTAGCAGATGGGGCAAAAATGGCAGGGAAGGGGATCTGGGAGCAGATTCTCAAGGGAAGGGCTCCAGAAGCTCAGCAACATTGCAGGTGACAGGAGCTTTGTGATATCCCAGCAGCCAGGGGGTCCCTCTCAAGTCCCCATGTCTGCCTAAATACACCCGTGGGATTAATGGCCATGGCCTCTTCCCTGCCTTCCAAAATGTGTGCACAAGCCTGTCACTGACAGACTCTGAGTCTAGAGCCACACAGAGAAAGTGTGTGTGTGTGTGTGTGTGTGTGAGAGAGAGAGAGAGAGAAAACAGCATGTCTAGTGGGCAGGGGTTGGAACAGAAATGTTAATTAGCATGAATTGGCTGCTCTTGACTGTGCTTGGTAAGTTATCACAAGAAGGAAATTATCGTGGAAAGAACAGGGCAGTCTGAAAGCAGTTGTACAAAGGAAGAGATAAAGCACTCTCAGGCCTGGAGAGGCAGCTGCTCCTCAGCCACATCAGTAAAGCAGAAGGTGAGAACGGCCTTGAGTGTTTAAGTCCTATTGAAACAATCAAAGTCATTGTTAAAACCTCTCAGTGGATTTGCTGTCACTCTGAAAAATCTTTAATTATGCAAATATAGCTCAAGGGAAAGAGAACAAGGTGTGGTCTTCTTTTTTATTATTATTATTAAATGGTGAGGCTGGTAGGGCCAAGTGGCTTGTACTTAATTTAAGAGAGAAAGGGAAAAAAGGAAGCCAGGGAAGGGAAGAGGCATTGGCCTGAAGAGCCGAAGCTCAGAATCACACTGAGACAAGACCTGCAGATGTGGCTGTGTACAGGAAGGGAAGGGGAGGGTAATGGGTGGGACCACACCTACGGTGCATCTTAGAATGGGTACAGGCGAAACCTACTAAAGGCAGAATACAAATGTCTGCATACAATAACTAAGAAAATGCCATGAAGGCTACGTTGAACAGTTTGATGAGAATATTTCAGATTGTATATGAAGCTAGCACATTGTACCCCTTGATTGCATTAATGTACACAGCTATGATTTAACAATAAAAAAAATTTGTAACATGTTCCTCACATTTGCTTTAGATCATTTTTATGTAAATTAAATCATTATGGTATTACCAAGCCACCCCCACCCCCACCGCTGTGGACCTCCTGCCCACCCCTTCCTCTCTGCCCAAAGGTAAACACTGTTCTGCTTCTGGTTTTCATCTTTCCCATATGCGTTTTGAAGTGTTATATGTCTACATATTCACAAATGAGATGTGATTCTGTTTTGCCTACTTTTAAACTTTATATAAATGTTATTAGACATATCATTTCCCCGCTTGCTTTTTTTCCCCCCCTTACGTTTTTTGAGATTTATCCATGTTGGTCTATGTCATCTGCATTCATTGTTTTCAACTTCAGTATCATATTCTATTCATAAATATGCTGCCATTTGTTTATTCATTCTCCCATTGGTGGACATTCAAGTTTTTTCTAGTATTTTGTTCTTACAAACAGTAGATGCATGCAGGGAACCTTTTTTTCACATAGGCAAGAATTTCTCTAAGGGATGTAAGCATAAATGCTGTGTTACAGATTATATGCTTCTTCGATTCAGAAAATATCACTGCATTTCCCCCTGATATGCTTCACCTAATTCATACTCTCACCACAAGTGTGAATTTCAGTGCCAATCCATGCCGACACTTGATTTTCAACCTTTTTATCTTTGACTATCCGATGAGTATGAAATGGTATCCATTTGTGGTTTTAATTTGCATTTTCCAATTACTACTACAGCTAAGTATCATTTCACATGCCTTTTGGGCATCTGAATTTTCTTTTGTGAGTTGCGTGTGCACATTCCTTGCCCTGTTGTTGCTGTCCTTATTGAGGTGACCAGTCTTACTGATCTATAGGAATCTTTATGTGTTCCTCATATTTTTCCTTTGTCCATGTTGCACATATCCTCTCCTGATTTGTGTCTTGTCATTTACTTTGATTGTGCCTTCTTTTTTTTTAGAGACAGAGTCTTACTTTGTCACTCTCAGTAGAGTACTATGGCATCACAGCTCACAGCAACCTCCAGCTCCTGGGTTTAAGCAATTTGATTCTCTTGCCTCAGCCTCCCGAGTAGCTGGGACTGCAGGTGCCCAATAACGCCCGACTATTTATTTTGTTGCAGTTTTGCCGGGGTCAGGTTCGAACCCGCCACCCTCGGTATATGGGATCGGCACCCTACTCTTGGAGCCATAGGCGCCACCCTGCTTGTGCCTTCTAAGAAACGTCTTTTATTTTGGGGTAGTAGATATTTCAATCTCTCCTATGTTTAACATTCTTCTCCACCTGTAAGCAATAAAAATAATCTCTGTATTTTCTTTTAGAAATGTTAAAATTTTTCTTTTTATATCTAGGATTTTAATCTACCTGGAATTGAGCATACTTATTCTTTAGAGGCACTTACTGAATTCCCTGTGAGAAAGACCAGTAGTCATTTCCAGTGGGGCTCTGGGAAGCGTGCTAACACTAGGCTCTCTGCGCGAACCTCAGGAGCCTGTGCCATTCTCTGCCCTGGATTCTTCCGTATACTCCTCCATAAGCCTCTTCAAAATACAGAGACTAGGGTAGTAAGAATTTTCATCTCTGAAAACCTAGAAAGGTTCAACAACGCCCTGGCACTTTGCTGGTATGCAGTTGAATGACCTACATACCCTTAGACTAGTCACATTACATATACTATCCTCAGTATAATTTCTTTTTATTTTTTTCAGAGAGTCTCAGTATGTCACCCTCACAGCAACCTCCAACTCTTGGGCTTAAGTGATTCTCTTATCTCAGCCTCCCAAGTAGCTGAGACTACAGGTGCCCGCCACAACGCCAGGCTATTTTTGTTGTTGTTATTGTGGTTGTCATTGTTGTTTAGCAGACCCCAGCTGGGTTCAAACCCACCAACCCTGGTATATGTGGCCAACGCCCTAACCACTGAGCTACAGGTGCCCAGCTGCCACTTCTTGAGAGTAATATCTCCATCTAAGTTATTCCAAATAAAACATTATTGTCTTCTCCCCATTTTTATACCATTTTCAAAATTATAATCACTGTAGCCATTAAGTTAATAGTGTCTAGCATTAATTAGTTTAACCTTAGACATTAATTCTCATGTCCAAAGCAGAGTAAGTAGAGAATTAGAGGATGCAGAGTGTCATAGGACCTGAGGGGTTCTATTCCTTGCCTATTAGATATTATTAGGAAAGACATTCCAAGGGAAGCAACAGACCTGACCTAAACTTAAGATTGATCATTGTCGGCTGGACGAGTGGCTCATGCCTGTAATCCTAGCACCCTGGGAGACCAAGGCAGGTGAATTGAGCTTAGGAGTTCAAGACCAGCCTAAGCAAGAGCAAGACCCCTGCTAAAAACAGAAAAACAAGTCAGGTGTTGTGACTGGCACCTGTAGTCCCATCTACTCGGGAGGCTGAGGCAAGAGGGTCACTTGAGCCCAAGAGTTTGAGGTTGCTGTGAGTTATGATGTTGTCAGGGCACTCTACCCAGGGCACAGAATGAGACTGCGTCTCAAAGAAAAACGAAAAAGGGTTGATCATTGTCATTAGAGTTAACCAGTGGCAGTGAGAACTGTCACCCCAATGCCGCCCTCTCTGGTTAGTGGCAGTCGGATTCTATTCTCATAAACAATCTAAACCAACCAGAATTATCCTCTGGCTTTAAAACCAGGTTATAAAACTGCATATAAAGGCAATATAATTCTGATTTAGTTTTCAGTGCCACCTGGTTGCCAAGAGCAGCGGCAGGAATAGGGGAATCTGTTGAGCTCTATTTGAGCTCTGAGCCAAAACTGCCTGGAGACATTTACCTAACCCCACCCATCATATGAGATGAGTTTAGCTGGTTACTCAACCTTTGGAACTTTGATTTTATCATCCGTAAAATGGGAGCAACGAATAACCTACAGGGCAGGGCTTTTTTATTTTTTTTTATTTTTTTTGAGGCAGAGTCTCACTGTGTTGCCTGTGTAGAGTGCTGTAGTGTCATAGCTCACAGCAACCTCCAACTCTTGGGCTCAAGCGATCCTCTTCCCTCAATTTTTCTATTTTTAGCAGAGAAAAGGTCTTGCTTTTTGGTCAGGGTGGTCTTGAACTCGTGAGCTCAAGTTATCCACCCACCTCAACCTCCCAGAGTGCTAGAATTACAGGCGTGAGCCCCTGCACCCGGCCCAGGGCGGGGCTTTATGAAGACTAAATGTAATGAAACACTCCCAGCATCAAACCTGGCAGTGAAGAAAGTTGATATCCTTATAGATCAGTGACTCTACGGCACACTGGTGTGCCATGAATGGATCTTAGGTGTGGCTCAAAAAATTGTAAAGATCGGGCGGCACCTGTGGCTCAAAGGAGTAGGGCACCAGCCACATATGCTGGAGGTGGCGGGTTCAAACACAGCCTGGCCAAAAACTGCAAAAAAAAAAAATTATAAAGATAATTAAATTCTTTTCTTTTTTTTTTTTTGAGACAGAATCTCAAGCTGTCACCCTGGGTAGAGTGCTGTGGCATCACAGCTCACAGCAACCTCAAACTCTTGGACTTAAGCAATTCTGTTGCCTCAGGCTCCCAAGTAGCTGGGACTACAGACGCCCGCCACAACACCTGGCTATTTTTCGGTTGTATTTGTCATTGTTGTTTGGCAGGCCCATGCTGGATTCAAAACTGCCAGCTCTGGTGTATGTGGCTGGCACCCTAGACACTTGAGCTATAGGCACTGAGCCCATTAAATTATTTTCGAAAGAATTTCAAAGAACAGTAAACGTACATATCACAATTAAAACCTTTAAATTGATCTTATGAGTATATCATTGTTATAATAAATAAACTTTTGATTGTTATACTAAATAAATACTGGCTTATTTCTGAAGTAGGTAGGGTGTAGCCTTGAAAAATAAGGTTTTGCAACATGTCCGTAGATGGTGCGATTTGACAAGGATTTGCGAATGAACACTGATGTGTGTCAGAATCATCCAGAGTGGATGAAGCCATAGACTCTGCAATCCCTCACTGTGCCTGAAGCAATAAGGAGGTGTAGCTTGTAGTGAACGTGCCATACAGTTCTGTCTAGATACGAAATAGTGAAGTAGTTGGACACAATGACCTTGCATATCCTAGTTTTGAAAATTTTCCAACTATGTTCAATTAATACCTATATTTCTTTTTAAGAAGTATGAGTTTATTTTTATTACTTTTTTTTTAGACAGATTCTCACTTTGGTAGCGTGCTGTGGCGTCATAGTTCACAGCAACCTTAAACTCTTAGGCTTAAGTGGTTCTCCTACTTCAGCCTCCCAAGTAGCTGGGATTACAGACGCCTGCCATAACACTCAGCTATTTTTGGAGACGACGTCTCGCTGTAGCACAGGCTGGTCTCGAACCTGTAAACTCAGGCAATCCACCACCTTGGCCTCCCAGACTGCTAAGATTACAAACGTGAACCACTGCACCTGGCTACATTTATTATTTTTGCCTTGGCTTTTATTTTTTTTAAGACAGAATCTTGGGCAGTGCCTGTTGCTCAGTGGGTAGGGTGCCGGCCCCATATACTGAGAGTGGTGGGTGCCTGTAGTCCCAGCTACTCGGGAGGCTGAGGCAAGAGAATCGCCTAAGCCAAGGAGTTGGAGATTGCTGTGAGCTGTGATGCCATGGCACTCTACCAAGGGCGACAAAGTGAGACTCTGTCTCTACAAAAAAAAAAAAAAAAAAAAGACAGAGTCTCAGTTTGTTCCTCTTGATAGAGTGCTGTGCCATCATAGCTCACAGCAACCTCAAACTCTTAGGCTCAAGTGATCCTCTTGCCTTGGCCTCCTGAACGCCTGGCAATTTTTTTTTTTAGAATATAAAAGTATAAGTTTATTTTATATTAGAAAAAGGAAAGAAGAGAGGAGAAAGCAGAGAACAAAGAGTGAGAGAGGGAAGAGGAGGGAGGAGAGAAAGGAGCAAGAGAATGGCATGGCATCCCAAAGAAAGGAAGACTGCCAGGTCACCTGTCAGTTTTTTAGAGACGGGGTCTCACTCTTGCTTAGACTGGTCTCAAAGTTCTGAGCTCAAGCACTCCACCCAGCTCGGCTTCCCAGAGTGCTAGGATTACAGGCCTGAGCCACTGCGCCTGGCCTGACTTGGCATTTTTATTTTTATTATACAGCGTTCAATTAAAATGGACAAGTTTTTAGTAAGGAAACAAAATTAGAAGATAACACTAGTGCATTGAATACTGCTTCATCCAGTACATTAGCAACTAAATTAAAAATACTTAGTCATTAATATAATAAAGGTTATTTATCATTTGGTTTCATATATAATAAAGGAAATCCACCATGTCCCACATGAGTAATTTGTGGCAAAACATTAGCAAACGAAGCTATCGTTCCTAACAAATTAAAGAGACATTTACAATCCAGACATTCCCACTTGTCTAAAAAGCCAGTGGAATATTTCAAACGACTTGCACTCAGTAATACTAAACAAGCAACAATACAGACCAAATATGCGACAATATCAGATAAAGCACAAGAAGCGAGTTAACACCTTGCAGAAATCGTAGCTAGGAAATGAAATCTTATACAATTGCAGAACCCGTTGCCTGCTGTGCACTTGTAAAACCAATGTTTGGAGAAGAATAAGAAAAGGAAATTTTTTAAATTCTACTTTCAAATAATGCAGTTTCTTGGCGTGTTATGAATTTATCTGAAAATATGGCATTTCAAGTAATATTTCACCTCAAAGACGTAAATATGTTTGCAATTCAGTTGAATGAATCTGTTCATATCAGTGGTAAATCTCAACTTTAGCATTCAGTAGATTTGTCTATAAAGAAAAAATCATAGAACAGTTTTTTTGTTGTTGTTTGTTTTTTTGGCCGGGGCTGGGTTTAAACCCACCACCTCTAGCATATGGGGCCAGCACCCTACTCCTTTGAGCCACAGGCGCCACCCAGAACAGTTTTTATTATTTCAACCACTCTAAACAACAACGGGCCAAGATATTTTCGATTTGATTGAAAATTACTTTAATACTAATAACTTCTTGGGATTCTTGCATAAGTATTTGTACTGATGGAACCCCATCTATGTCCAGAGATCTAAACGGATTTGTTAAAAGAATCTAAGAATTGCCAGGCGCAGTAGCTCACGCCTGTAATCCTAGCACTCTGGGAGGCTGAGGTGGGTGGATTACTTGAGCTCACAAGTTCAAAACCAGCTTAAGCAAAAAGCGAGATCCTTTCTTTACTAAAAAGAGAAAAACAGAGGCAAGAGGATCACTTGAGCCTGAGTTAGAGGTTGCTGTGAACTGTGATGCCATGGCACTCTACCCAGAGTGACAGCTTGAGACTATGTCTCAAAAAAAAAAAAATCCAAAAATTATTTTTATACACTGTTTTCTACACAGAGAAGTGCTAGCATCAAAATCATTGGTGTCTGAATTATAAAACGTCCTAGATGACACTGTTAAAATTATTAATTGTGCAGGCCATTACTATCAAGATTATTTGTAGAATTATTTTCCTCAGTGGATGCTTCTCATATGCAGCTTTCATTTGCAGATAGTTATCTCAAGGAAGAGTCCTATCAAGATTTTATGAATTAAAAGAGGAAGTATCAACTTTTTAAAAAATGCAGCATCCTGGCTCAGTGCCCGTAGCTCGGTGAGTAGGGCACCAGCTGCATATACTAAGGTTGGCGGGTTCAAGCCTGGCCCAGGCCTGCTGGACAACAATGACAACTGCAACAAAAAAATAGCTGGACATTATAATGGGCACCTACAGTCCCAGCTATTTGGGAGGCTGAGGCAAGAGAATCGCTTAACCCCAAGAGTTGGAGGTTGCTGTGAGCTGTGACTCTACGGTACTCTACAAAGGGTGACATAGTAAGACTCTGTCTTAAAAAAAAATAATAAATAATGCAGTATTCTAAATTAGGCAATTTACTTTGTGACAAGGTTTCATGCAATAAAGTTAAATTTCTTTCAAATTTATTTTAGTGTTTGAATACTTTTAATAAGAATATGTAGGCAAATCATGAAAATATTAATATTTTCACATCTACAGATAAATTTAACACTTTTAGAGAAAAATTACTGCTCTAGAAGGGGAGGATTAAAAGAGAAAATGCAGTAGAAATGTCTGAACTAGTGAAAAGATGTAAATGGGATAAAAATCTTACTGAACAAATTTTACAAACTTTAGATTTATTGTACACAAATTTTGAAAAATGTTTTCTTGCCCCTACACTTGACATAACATCTCTGGGTTAGGTGGGAAATCTTCATAAGTGTGTGTATATCAGCAAATATAAATATTACAGAAGAGGAAGAGTTAATGGAAATAAGAAATGACAACTAGGTATATATCCAGAAGACCAAAAATCACATTATAACAAAAACATCTGTACCAGAATGTTTACTGCAGCCCAATTCATGATTGATAAGTCATGGAAGAAGCCCCAGTGCCCATCAACCCACGAATGGATTAATAAATTGTGGCATTAGTACACCATGGAATATTATGCAGCCTTAAAGAAAGATGGAGACTTTACATGTTTACATGGATGGAGCTGGAACATATTCTTCTTAGTAAAGTATCTCAAGAATGGAAGAAAAAGTAT
>CAUYPK010113890.1:0-42329 GCA_963574355.1 Loris lydekkerianus | reverse complement strand
CATGGCATATATACACCACAGTTTGTTAATCTATTCCTGGGGTGATGGGCATTTAGGTTGTTTCCACATCTTGGAAATTGTAAATTGAGCTGTGATAAACAATCTAGTGCAAATGTCTTTATGATAAAATGATTTTTTTTTCCTTCTGGGTGGATGCCTAATAATGGAACTGTGGAATCAAATGGAAGGTCTACTTTGAGTTCTTTGAGGATTCTCCATAGTTCTTTCCATAGGGGCTGTAATAGTTTGCAGTCCCACCAACAGTGTAAAAGTGTTCCTCTCTCTCCACATGGTTATTTTCTTTTTCTTTTTCTTTAATTTTTTTTTTTGAGACTGAGTCTCACTATGTTGCCCTTGATAGAGTGCCGTGGTGTCACAGCTCACAGCAACCTCAAATTCTTGGGCTTCAGGAATTCTCTTGCCTCAGCCTTCAAAGTAGCTGGGACTACAGGTGTCTGCCACAACGCCTGGCTATTTTTTTTTTTGTTGGTGTTGCAGTTGTCATTGTTGTTTCGCAGTGCTGGGCCGGGCTTGAACCTGCCAGCTCGGTGTATGTGGCTGGTGTCCTAACCACTGAACAACAGGTGCCAAGCCCACAATGATATTAATATTTTCTTATTTGCTGTTTCCTAGTACCGTGCTTGTAGGCACTCTAGAAGAATGGTCCCACCTACCACTCCTTGGTTTCTCTGCCCTCTCCCCTGGCTCCAGGGCACACATTCAAAGATGGCATAGAATTGCTTGATTGTCTGGGGCTGCTGGTTGAATCCCCCCATTACACATAAGTGTCCCCTCTGAGGCCTGTGGGCCAGTCCTGACCAGCTAGAATAATCATCTCTCATTTCATACTCACTCTGCCCTCCTCTCCCATCACCCCTCTCCCTCCTACTCTTCTCCTGCTCTGTCCCCACTGCCCAGCTTGTTGTCCACTCTAGTTTCTTCCATGCTGAGTCCCTTGGCTGGGGGACTTGGATTACTACTCCTTGGAGATGGCTCTTAGCACTGCTGGGGCATCTCAGATACCCTGAGGCTCTTTTCCACTCTCATTGATTTTTGTCCATGGTCTCCCTCCCAGCACCATGCTCGCCTCAACCAGAGAAGGGGGGAAGTGGCCAAGTCATTTCCTAAACTTCAAGAGCACAAGGAGAGGGGAAATAAAAAAACGAGCGTGGACTTCCCCTTCTCTCATCCCAGCAGTGATTTCTGGTGACTTTTCTGTGTGTGAGAGTAAGGTGTTGACTGGGTGCCCAGGGCACTGCCTACTTTCCTGGCTGGAAAGATTGTCCATGGCGCCTGCCTCCTGCTCCGTCTTTTCTCCTCCCAGGCCAGGGCCAGACAGCAGAGGGGAGGTGTTTGGTAAATACTTGCAGGTGAGCATGGCCACAGGAGGATAGTGTGTGACTCACTCTCTCCCTGCAAAGTGGGAAATGAAACCACTTATGGTGTGGGACTTTCATGCCCATGTCTTCTGAAACCCCAGAGGGCCCACAGCCTGTGGCTCCATGCTTCTTGCTCAGCTTCCTCATGCTGGATTGGCCTTTTGCTCAGTGACCAGTGGTATCCTCCTGACACCTCCATTTCCATCACTTGGAATGAAAGTTTCCTGACCCCAGCCCTTTCCTGTGCAACGGGCCCCCAATTGGTGAGCCTTCCTGATCCTTTCTTGGAACTGAGGGGGCTCCTGGGTGCTCTATCAATGATAACTCAGGATATAAACCAGAAGAGATTTGGGTACATTAAACAGCCTAACAGGGGAAAGGGACTCCTAAGGTATGTTGTGTGGCACCTTCTGATCCTCAAATGCCCAGAACAGGATCCATGATAGACCCTTTCTGCAAGGATCTGGAGTAATTTGGATTCTTCTCTATGCCCAGGCCCTGGACTATGGCAGGTTGTGGATGTAGGTCCAGGAGCTGGGCTGACTCTGGAGTTAGACTGGGTACCAAGTATGATGGTCCAGAAGCAGAATGTTCTAACCCTTTCTGAGGGTCTGCAAGTAAACGATCAGCCTGAAGAGAATGGACATAGTCATAAAAGTTTAGTCAGGCAGTGAGTTAGAGCCAGGCCCTCAGGTTAGGAATTAGCCAACATCAGAGATCAGGGAGCAGGTCTGCTCACGTGGGTAGGGAGGAGATGAGACAGGACAAATGGAACACTATCTTCATTACCTGAATTTCTTCCCAGGGCTTGGGAAGGGTGGTGTGGATCCTCTCTGGCTTCCTTTATCCAGTCAGAGAAGTGGCCCTAGCCTGGGGTAGCTGGAGAGAAAGCCCCCAGGATCTGTACGTACAATGGGCTACCAGATGGGGTCAGGCTGAGGATGAA
Source organism: Loris lydekkerianus (assembly GCA_963574355.1). Classification (NCBI taxonomy): domain Eukaryota; kingdom Metazoa; phylum Chordata; class Mammalia; order Primates; family Lorisidae; genus Loris; species Loris lydekkerianus. The sequence goes on along the minus strand of CAUYPK010113890.1, from coordinate 40,004 downwards.
GGCAGGATCTTCTCAAATATCAAAGGCAGCAGAAGCCCCTGAAAGTATAGGTAGTGTAGCTATTTTCTTGGTCCCGATCATTTAAGCTTCAATCCTGGTTGCGGATAGTACCTGCCACCCAGCTGCACTGGCTCAGACTCAACAAGGCCAGATAAGCTTTCTAGTCCTGTGGCCAGAGCTTTTATTCATTCTTGAGTAATGTTTAAATCACACTCCCCTACATTCTTCTTAGAAAAGTATCACAAGAATGGAGAAGAAAGAATCCAATGTACTCAATTCTAATATGAAGCAGTAGATCTAACACATACTCACATTAGGGAAAAATCCACATCAATTCAAGGTGTGTGTGGGAGGGGCACAGGAATGAGGGAGCAGGTAGAAGGGAGGTGGGAAGGGGATGGCAGGTTACAGTGTATGGTAACCTCTTGGGGGCCGGACACAATAAAATAAAACTAAATAAAAAATAAATAAAATAAAAAGAATTAGCAAAAAATTTACACTTCCCTTTATGCCTTTGCAATTAAAATTAATGAGAACTTCTGGAGAGAGTGGAAAGACGCAGTACCTTATGGAAGGGAGATCCAAGTCTACAGACTGTAGATGTCAGAGTAGTCATGACTGGCCATCAAATCTTCTGTTCAGTTAGCGTCCATCCATCCATTCCTCCACCCATCTTCTACCTACCCATCCCTCACCCATCCATCCATCCTCCATCCTCCATCCTACACTTATCTGGACTGATGGCCTTCCTTTTTTATTCTTCCCCCTCTGTCTTGTTTTTCCTTCCCCTATTTCCTACCTTCCAAGAAATGTTTGTCTAGAGTCTGCTATGTACCAGGTTTCTCAGATTTGGCAGACATCTTCAAAGCATAAGAAACCACCCAGGACAAAATTTACCCTTCAGTGAGCCCTGGATCAGCCCCTCTCTATTCAGCATCTCCCACCTATGTAACTCTCTATTTAGAGCTACAGGGGAAGGAGAGAGGAGGTGGGGCAGAAAGGGTGGTGGAGGAGGGAGAAAAACAGCGGCTCCTAGTCTGATGTTGCTGAGCTTCCTCATTCCATTTGAGGAGTACACGTGCTGCAGCAACAGGGAGGAGAATCTAAGCCTTAAAAAAAATCATTATTTATACAGAGTTAGGGGGTACAAGTGTTTTCAACTACATGGATGAATTATATAGCAGTAAAATCAGGGCTTTTATGGACATACCCCAAATAACATACATCACACCCAACAGGTTAATTTTTGATCTTTCACCCTTCTCCTACCTACCTTCCTCTTTCTTCTTCTTCTTCTTTTCCTTCTCCTCCACCTCCTCCCTCTGCCTCTGTCTCTCCCTCTCCTTTCTTCTTTTAAACTGAGTATCAGGCAATTGCTCTGGAGTTGAGTGTCGTGGTGTCAGAGCTCATAGCAAGCTCAAACTCCTGGGCACAAGTGATCCTCTTGCCTCAGGCTCCTGAGTAGGTGGGACTACAGGCGCTCACCAGAATGCCCTGCTAGTTATTCTGTTTTAGTAGAGATGGGGATCTCAGTCTTTCTCAGGAAGGTCTAGAACTTCTGAGCTCAAGCTTCTAATTGGACACTTCCATCTGCCTCGGCCTCCCAGAATGCTAGGATTACAGGCGTGAGCCACTGCACCCTGCTCTACCTTCCTCTTTTCCTAATTTCCAATGTCCTTCAACTCATTTTGTGCCCATATATAGCCATCATTCAGCTCCCATTTGTAAGTGAGAACATGTGGTGTTTGTTTTTCTATTCCTGAGATACTTAACTTAGAATAATGGTCTCCAGCTCCATCCAAGTTGCTGCAAAAGACATCATTTTATAACTTTACAGCTGAGTAGTGCTCCATGGTGTATATATATCACATTTCCTTTATCCACTCATCAACCCATGGGCACTTCTGTGAATAATGCAGTGAGAAACATTCAGGTGCAGGTGTCTTTTTGATATAATGACTTCTTTTCCTTTAGGTACATAGCCAGTAGTGGAATTGCTAGTTTTGAGGAATCTCCATACTGTTTTTTATAAAGGTTGTATGCTAATTTGCTTTCCTGCCAACAGTGTATAAGAGTTCCCTCTTCACTGCATCCTCACCAACATCTATTTTTTTTTTTTTTTTTTTTATTATGAATGGCCATTCTGACAAGGGTAAGGGTAACATGGTATCTCACTGTGGTTTTAATTTGCATTACCTTATTGATTAGTAATGTTGAGCATTTTTTCGTTATGTTTTTCAGCAATTTGCATGTATGTCTTCTTGTGAAAAAAGTCTTGTTCATGTCTTTTGCTCACTTTTTGAGGGGGTTATTTATTTTTTTTCCCACTGATTTGTTTGAGTTCTTTGTAGTTTCTGGATATTAGTTCTTTGTTGGATGTATAGTTCGCAAAATTTCCCCCCCATTTTCCAAGTTTTACATTTACATGTTAAATCTCCCAGTTGCATTTAATGACAGGATATTATGTCAGCAAGGATGAATTAATAACAGAAAGTAGACTATGTTGCAGTGGTCTCCTAATTGGTCTGCTTCCAGGCTTCCCACACCCTACTTTATTCTCCTCACCACCATCCAAGTGATCTTTGTACACTGGTCCTTTCCTTGTCTCTCTCCTGTCTGAAGTCTTCCCTGCCCCTATGTCACTCACAAGCTAGAGATCAAGTTCCTTAACATGATCCAAAGGGAACTTCATGATCTGACACCAGGTGCCTCTTTAGTTCCCTGCCCTCCCCCTTCCTGTGATATACTTTGCACTCCAACAACACAGGAACTAAGTATAGTTTGCCAAGTACTCCAGGCTGTTTTATGTCCCATCCTTTGGAATATGCTCATCTCTCCACCCGAAGCTTCCTCCATTCTCTGTACTTCCTTGGAACTGAGCATATCCACCCATCATTATGCTCATCACCTTGTGCTGTGATTTATTTGCTCAGGTCTGTCTTTCCCACCAGACCATGAGCTGCTTGAGTGCAAGGACCATGAGTTACTTGTTATGTGCCCCCATGCCTCGTAGAGTATCTGGTGCCTAGAAGGCACCCAAGATATATTTGTGGGGTGAACAGATGGATGAATGATTGAGAGTCTTAAAAGGGAAATGGGATAAGTTTGGAATAAGGCAGCTGCCTATGTAACAGACCCCGAGAGGAAGACAAATAGCCTCTTCCTGAAAGCTTGGACCTTGGAGGAGAGGACCGAGCTTTGGCCGAGGCCAGGCAAGGTGTCTAATTAGGAATGGGGAAGTTTGGGATGACATGGTGATCTGCTGTGGGATTCACTTCCTATTTCCCTTTACATAAAAGGTTCCTGAGGATACAGGCAGCCAGAAGCACCTGTGCTGGCAGGACAAGGACGAACGTTCAGGATGAAGGGTACAGAGGGGGAGATCCCTGATGCGCACTTCACCGTGGACAAACAGAACATCTCCCTCTGGCCCCAAGGCAAGCACCACCTGCTGCTCAGAACATGCTGGGTGCTCTGTGCCCTTTGCTGGCCCTCAGCAAACATTTGCTTCTTCTTCCAGCAGAGCCTCCTCCCAAGTCGGGTCTGTGTGTGGTCCTGAGGAAAGCTCCTGCAATTGGTGCTGCATTAGTCTGCCTGACGCTGGTCCTGGTCGCCTCCCTCCTGCTGCAGGGCATCCTCTGTGAGTCCTCATGTTTTACCTTCTGATGTAGACTTTCCCGGTGGTCAGTACGCTCCCTCCAGGTGCAGACCTTCTCTTCTCTGCTCTCCAGTGCTCCTTCCTGCCTGTGACTTTTTCATCTGTCTCCCTTCTCCTCTCTCCACATCCAGTAACAGAGTGCCCCATCTGCTGCTGCTCTTTCCTTCCCAATTTCAAGGAGATTATTCTGATTGGGATCACATCACTGCTTGCATGGTTGTGATAAAAAAAAAAAAAATATATATATATATATTTATTTATTTATTTATTTATTTTTATTTATTTTTTTTTTTTGAGACAATTTCATTCTTTCAGTCCAGCTAGAGTGCAGTGGTGTCATCATAGCTCACTGCAATCTCAAACTCCTAGGCTGACGTGATCCTCCTGCTTCAGCTTCTCAAGTAGCTGGGACTATAGGAGCCTGCCACAATGCCAGGCTGATTTTTTTCTGTTTTTATTGGAGATGAGATCTCACTCTTGCTCAGACTGTTCTCAAACTCCTGGCTTCAAGGAGCTGAGACCATCCTGAGCAAGAGTGAGATCTCATCTCTCATCCTCCCATGTCGGCCTCCCAGAGTGCTAAGATTATATGCATGAGCCACCATGCCCAACCTCCTCTCTTTTGTCCCTGGGAAACATTCGGCCATGCCATTTTCTTACTCCACACCCACCTTTCTGACCTCTGTGATGTTCAGAGCTTTGCAGACAGCCCCTGACAATGAGTGCAATGTCTTTTAATCATTTCAGGGATTGAGCCTTTAGTGTGTCTCAGCCTCAGCCGACTGGGTGGAGAAGCTGGCCAACAAGCCAACACATCTCCACGGCTCAGTCCCTTCCCCAGGGCCCCATTGTGCTCTCTTCATGCTCCTGTGAGGATTACGACAAGGGAGCCTTCCTTCTCACTTCTCACATGTTATTGTGTGGTTTATCTTTCTTCCCCTCCTGGCTCTGCCAGGCTTCATGGCCTCTGCTGCTGGCAGACCCTTCTTTCTTCCAACAGCTTGGCAGGATGCAGAGTGAGGGAGCCTGAGAAGCTGTTGCTTTTTGTATTCTCCCTTGGTGGGACATATTTGGTCTCAGACTTGTAGCCTCTGAGCAGGGTCTTCCCCAAACCCCACCATCACCTATCCCATCCTAGACCCCTGTTCTCTAATGGTCTTTTCCATAGGAAGTACCTTTGAGAATATTGGTTTATCTTTGGTCCCCTCCCTGGTACCCAAGCCTATGACCTGAGCAGAATATGAAAGTGGGTAGGGCAAGGGATGAAATGGTTCCATAATTTCCTTTTCCATATTCTCTGGAGCAGATGCCAGAGTCTGCATGGCTGGCCCTTCCCCTGGCCACAGAGGGGCCCATGGACAGACGTAGGAAGGGTGGTGCTGCTGTAGCAGATGGTCACTGCTAGGGTCTCTGAAAACAGAGAACTAGTGATCAAACGATGGGGTCCAGAGAGAATCAAGTGCTGGGGAGAATGGTGGAGGGAGCCCTTTGCCAAATGTTCCAGAACACTTGGAAAATTCAGGACTGGTGTCTAATCCCCGCTTCTGTTTGCCTGTGAGGTCCTCTCACAGACAGCCTGTATTTTTTCCATCTTCCCATTTTCTGTATCCACCAGAGTTCCTGGCACATGGTAGCTGCCCATTGTACATTTGTTGTACATTAAAGAATGACCGGAGGGTCACGGACACCTCCTTGGACTGTCTTGTCTCCTTGGGAAGCTTGAGCCTATCATCTTTCCTTCTCTTTCTTTTATCAACCTGACAACACCCCCATTTCTCGGCTCCCCTCAGCTATCCTCTTAACTTTCTTAAAAACAGATCCCTGGTTTATGGGCACAATATCAGATGTAAAGACCAATGCCCAGTTGCTGAAAGGTCGCGTGGACAACATCAGTGCGCTGGGTTCTGAAATTAAGAAGAACAGCGGCAGTGTGGAGGCAGCTGGCCTGCAGTTCTACGTGGTGAATGCCAGCCTGAGTCACGTGCGTTCTCAGATCCTAAAGTTGCAAACCAGTGTGGAGAAGGCCAATGCACAGATCCAGATCTTAACAAGAAATTGGGAAGAAGTTGATACTTTAAATGCTCAAATTCCAGAGTTAAAAAGAGATTTGGACAAAGCCAGTGCTTTAAATGCAAAAGTCCGGGGCCTCCAGAGCAGTTTGGAGAATACCAGCAAGTTGCTCAAACGACAAAGTAGGTGCCTCAGAAAATGACGTTGTAAGCTGACCAGTAGCCTATGGCACCTTGTCTGTCTCAGACATGAGGTTATTGGGCTGGTGAGTCAGGCAAGTGAAAGATAGGGGATGGGCAGGCATGGGCTAGAAAGTGAAGAAGAGAGAGCTTAGCATTGGGGTGGGAAGAACTTAGGGGCTGTTAGGAGAGAAGAGACCAGGGTCCAGCTCAGGCTCCCACACCAAGGTGCAGAATATGAAAGCCTTAGGGAGTGTCTGTCCCAGCCCACACCTCGCTATTTCCTATTAAGTTTTCTACCTAGAACCAAGGGGTGCAGCCCCTTGTCATGGTGAGTGGAGAATTGCTTCTCCTTTATGGGAAAGACAGGTTCTTGGTCTGGCCTCTTTTTTTTTCTTGAGAGAGACTCTCAAGCTGTCGCCCTGGGTAGAGTGCTGTGGTATCATAGCTTACAGCAAACTCCTACTCTTGGGCTCTAGCAATCTTCTTGCCTCAGGTTTTCTATTTTAGTAGAGATGGGGTCTCGCTTTTGCTCAGGCTGGTCTCAAACTCTTGAGCTCAAGCAATCCACCCATCTTGGCCTCCCAGAGTACTAGGATTATAGGCGTAAGCCACTTTGCCCGGCAGTGGTCCAGCCTCTTGTACTTTCTCCTGTCTAATCCCAGAGGCTCTATAAGTCTTGGTCAGATTTTGAGAATCTGTGGGAGTGTTCCCATCCCCTGCACAAGGACCAAAGGACCCCAGAGCCCAGACCCATTCACTGCTGTCACTGACATCCCATTGAAGTGCCCTCACCCAGCCAGCACCCAGAGGAAACTGAAGACCAGCATTCACCTTTAGCCCTTACTCTCCAGGTGACATTCTCCAGATGGTTTCTCAAGGCTGGAAGTACTTCAAGGGGAACTTCTATTACTTTTCTCCTGTCCCAAAGACCTGGTACAGTGCTGAGCAGTTCTGTGTGTCCAGGAATTCGCACCTGACCTCAGTCACCTCAGAGAGTGAGCAGGTGAGTGCTGTTCCTAGGGGTTCTGTGAAGAAGATGTATTAGCAGCTAGATCAGGGAAGGTGGGTAAAATTACACTGTGGTAATGAAAAGCCCTAGATATTGGTGACTTAAGGAAGAAGGATTATTTCTCACTTATATTCCATACACAACGAGGGCTGGCAGAGGGGTTCTGCTCACTGTGGTTACTCAAGCATGTCAGCTGAAGAAGACTTCATCTTAAAATGTTTCCACAATTGCTAAGGCAGGAAAAGAAAACATAGCAGGTTGTGCATTTGGCTCTTGAAGCATCTGCCCAGAAATAACACGTCACTTCGGCTTAGATTTTACCGACTGAAGTAAATTCTCCTATCTTCAGAGGGCATGGAGATCAATCATTCCATGTGCCCAGAAAACAGAAAGTCTTTTTTTTTTTTTTTTTTTGAGACAGAGTCTCACTATGTTGCCCTTGGTAGAGTGCTGTGGCATCACAGCTCACAGCAACCTCAAACTCTTGGGCTTAAGCAATTCTCTTGCCTCAGCCTCCCAAGTAGCTGGGACTACAGATCCCTGCCACAACGCCTGGCTATTTTTTGGTTGTAGTTGTCCTTGTTATTTGGCAGGTGCGGGCTGGATTCATAGCTCTGGTGTTTGTGGCTGGCACTCTAGCCGCTGAGCTACAGGCCCCGAGCCAAAACAGAAATATTTGTAGACAGCATTAATGATACCACATGGCTCAAGAAGCTTCCTGTCTGGTGAGGTAGAATATTGCACAGACTCCATGCATGTGGAGGGGGGAGCCTGAGCTCTGGAGCAGATTCTCGACTCCTAACCCTGCTGTCTAACTCAGTGGTTCTCAACCTTCCTAATGCCGTGGCCCTTTAATATAGTTCCTATAGGTCATGACCCACAGGTTATGACTAGGTCTAACTAGTCCTAAAGACTTGAGTAGTGTATTAACTTCACTGGCCTCTGGGAAGGGCAGAAGATCAGTGTGCCCAGTGTGTCTGTGGGTTCAGGGCTGCCAGTGAGGCTGTAGTAAGAACACCCAGAGACGGAAGCTCCAACTCTCGGTTGTGGCCATCCTGTGTTCCCTACAGGGGTTTCTGTCTAAGTCAGCAGCAGGAGTTGTTCATTGGATTGGCCTGACCAAAGCAGGGACTGAAGGGGGTTGGCACTGGATTGATGACACCCCATTCAACAAGGCCCAGAGTGTGAGGTAAGCCTCCAGAGTCTTCACCCAGCCTGACTTTCCCTGGCTAAGGCCTGGGCATGAAGGGTTTACCCCGAGTATGGGGTTCTGATTATTCCCTGTCCTGGGTAGAAGGGACACAGGATCTGAGATCCAGTACACTTCTGCCACTAATTGGCTGGACAAATGTGTGGCCCTCCATGTCCTCTGGGGATTGGCAGCTTCAGCTGGGGACCTGTCCTAAGTCTAAGTGTTGCAGTACGGTTCTGTGTAGGAGCTTGAGAGCGGTGGGTTGGTTTGGTCCTGACTTGGGGTATGAATGAAGGCTTAGGGGTTGGGGTCTTGCCAATCCCCTTCCTCTTAGGCTTGGGTGAAAACACCAGGATCAAAGCTGGGTTTGAAGTAACTCATTTCTTGGCTGGTGATAAATTCTTTTTGGTTTTCTAAGTTTGAAAATCTATCTTTGTTTTGTACTTGGTAGGTACTGGATTCCAGGCGAGCCCAATAATGCTGGGAACAATGAACACTGTGTCAACATAAGGGTGCTTTCACTTCAGTCCTGGAATGATAGCCCCTGCGACAATAAGTACTTTTTCATCTGTAAGCAACCCTATGTCCCATCAGAACCATGACAGGACTGGCCCCAAACTCAGCTTCTGAGTCCAACGTTTGTTGAACTTGAGGAAATGCCTTTTTCTCCTCCATTACCAGCATGACTTTGCACCTTAATTGTTCTTGCTTCAAAATTGTTCCAGTCTTGGCCGGCAATTCCCCAACCCCACAGACGCAGCTGGAATAAAAGGAGAATTTGGGGTAAAATGGGGGAAAGCATTTAGAAGTTCCAATTGCCTTGGTAAGGAGGACAAGGATTGTAATTTGGGGCAATGCCTTGGGCTTTTCCACTCCTTCAGAAAAGCTTCAGTTTTATCACATAGACCTGCATTTTTCAACTTTTTTTATCCCATGGTACACTTGAACCTATAGTTAAACTTCATGGCACACTTAAATTATGTTGATCAAAAAAAAAAAAAAAGAGTAAATAAAAGAATATACTGTGCTTTGAACTTCTTTTGAAAATAATTTAATTAATACTCTTTAATAATTTTCATGGTACACCTAAGATCCTCTCACGGCACACCTGTTGAAAATCACTGACATGGACGTTGTTTCAGATCAATCAAGCAATCTTCCTGATACTGTCACTCGGGCTCTTCCCATCAGTTCCCCCAAATCCCTACTTAGCAATGCTGGTGGCTGGCAGGTGGCTGTGTTTGCAATGGGAAGGGCTCTGCTCCTGGTGACCCTGCCTATGGCATTTCCCCAGTGTTCTCTGAAGCCTGGTTCAGGCCAGGGGATGACATGACCATGCATCTCATTCAAAGCAGGGCCAACACTCAGCCTCCCTTCTCCCTCCACTCACTGGGCACACTCTGGTGCCCAGCCCTGCATTCTGCCCATCCAGCCTCTCTCCCTTACCTCCCCTGCACTCCTCTTTCTTTTGTATTTCCTTTCTTCTGGGACCTTGTGCATGGGAAGTGGCCTTCAGTCCTTAAAGCTTCCTTAGAATAAAATGCTGCCTGGGTCAAGGCCTCCCTCTGTGTGTACTCTTTCATTCCTGGTTGTACAGGTGAATGTGTGGGGAAGGAAGTTTGCTTTACAGGATGTGAAATACGGGGTTAACCTTGGGAAACAGTTGAGGGGTCAAAAATAACAAGGAGTAAGGAAGTTCGAGCCTTCTGCTGCAAAAGCAGAGTTATTCATTCTGTGACAAAATAAAAAAAAAAAAAAGGAAGTTGGCAGAGAGACCTTTGGAAGTCAAGAGTGGAAACAGAGAGGTGGAAGAAAACAGGATCTGAAATTTATGAGGGAGACAATGAACTGCCTTGCGGGGTGTGGTCAGAGTCCTAGCCAGGTGGGGTCTGCAAGGGAGCCAATGGCAGCCCCTGAGCTTAGGGCTCTGCCCCAACCACCCTGAAGATGCCGGGAATGATGCCGATAATCCCAGAAACCAGGGTGCTTTGCAAGGAAAAGGGAAAGTGCTAGACAACCAAACACATACACACACATACACACACACACAATACCCATGTATGACACTTTATCTTCCAAAGCACTGGGAAAATAAAAGCAAAGAAATCACACGAGAAAAAGAAAGAGCAAGAGAAAGAAAGAGAGAAAACAAAGAAAGAGGAAACAAACAAGAAAGAGAGGGGAAAAACAGACGAGATGGTAGGGGTGGGTCAAGTATTTTTTTCTCTCCTTTTCTATTCCAATGCAAAAGTATGTATTTTTTAGGAATATTTAATTGCGACATTGAGAAAGGGCACGTCAAACTTTTTTGCCTGACCGAATGATTCTGCTTTGAGGGGAAACAGACACAGGTTACCAATTTAAGTTCATGTGTTTTCAAAAAGGGAATTTTTACTGTTCTATGGAAGCCTAAAGCAAAAGGATTTCATAAGGCTTCCTGAGGAAGAGACTCGTAGGCTGAGCCTTGAAAGAGGAGCAGGATTTAGGCAGTGAGCAGGATGGGGGCACAGACTGGAAAGACTGAGGAACAGAAAACGCAAAGAGAGAGTTTGATGGTCCAAGGCACAGGGAGAAGCCTGGTGTGGCTGGAGTGTGGCATGAAATGAAACAGGCCAGGGCAGGGCAGCCCCACAAGCTCCTAATTGTTTGTGTGTTCTAATGAAACATGACAAAAGATTTACTGCATCTAAGAGCTGATCTGCTTCCAGGAGTAACAAGATCCACAGACATGCAATAGAACCATGTCACTGGGGAGAACATTTGCCACATTTTGTGGTCCTTCCTTTCTTCAGTTACCTGAGCAGTGGCAGGTAACTTCCTGTATTTTGAATTCCACCTTCTCAAGTTAGCAGGGTAATTAGCATTTATTATTAGCATTTCTGATAATTAGCATTTCAGAAAGATACAGACATGTATCTGACTTCTTCCTCAGGAAGCCTCATGAAATCCTTTTGCTTTAGGCTTCTATAGAACAATAAAAAAGATACATGTCTGTATCTTTCTGAAATCAGTCAGATTCTGTCACCGAGACCTGTGCTTTGTCCTGGTGCTTGTTCAGGACCCAGATGGGATTTAGTGTGACGGTTCCTAGAAACTGCTCATGCCACTGGAGCCTTCTTCCTGCCAACAGAGACACCAAAGCTTGACTCTCTGGTCTTCTAAGATTCCATAAACTACATAATGACGTTTTGAGAAAACTTTTTATTTTAGAATAGTTTTAGCTTTATGGAAAAATTGCAAAGATAATGCAGTGCCCACCTACTCTTTTCCATTGCCTCTACTGTTAACATCTGACATTAGAATGGTATGTTTGCCACAAGTAAGGAAATGCTATTAATTAATTATTATAATTAATTAATTATTAATTAAATAATCAATTATGCTATTAATTATTATCGACTGAAGTCCATACTTCATTCATATTTCTTTAGCTTTTCCCAAATATCTTTTTTCTATTCTAGGATCCCACACTACATTTAGTGATCACATCTCCTTGGGCTCCTGCTTGCTGTGACGGTTTCTCAGGCTTTTCTTCTTTTTGATGACCTTGACAGTTCTGAGGAGCACTAGTCAGGTATTCTGTAGACTGTTCCTTAACTGGAATTTGGTATTTTTCTCATTATCAGACTAGGGTAATGTGTTTTGGGAAGAAAACCACGAGATAAAGTATCATTCTCATATCACGTCAAGGGGACTTATTATCAACATGATTTATTCACTGTTGATGTTGACTTTGATCTCCATACTGAGGCAGTATTTGCCAAGTTCATTCATCATGAAGTTACACTTCTCCCTCCTCCACTTTTCCATATTGTTCTTTTTGGAAAGACGTGTGCAGCCCACACTTAACAGATTGGGCAGTTTCTATCTTTCAAAGAATGGCATATCTACATAAATTATTTGGAATGTTTCTACACTGGAGATTTATTTATTTATTCAAACATGCATTTATATCACTATAGATCCACAGCTATTTATCTTATACTTTGGGTTATAATCCAGTACTACTTTATTTACTTTCTTGCTCACACTGCTCCAGCTTTGGCCATTGGTAGTTCTTTAAGTTAGTTCCTCTGTCCTTGACATAACCTCCATCACAATTTTTTATATAAAGCACCTCTCTACTTTCTGGCTCTACAGGATGATCTTGTGTATTTCCTGCCCCAGTTCTAGAATCAGGCATTTCTCTAGAGGTCCCTGGTTTCTTTCATTGGAGAATGATATTAGAAACCCAAATCTGGGTGCTGTGTGTGGTTGTTGCCATTGGAGTGTCATTGCTTCTTCTCAGCTGAGAGCACTAGGCAACATATGTGTGTATTATACTGAATTGATTTTTGAAAAGATTGTTATGCCTGCTATATGGTGACAGGGCTTGAGAGGCAGGAATAACAGTTGGGAGACTGACTGAATTAAATCCAGGTGAGGTGGGTTTGTGTTAAGGCGTACAAGTGTGAGGACTTGCTGTTCTGGTATTTGACATGGGTGTAAAATCAGGACACTTTGTGCTGGTGGTTACTGGTGCTTACATTATGCCAAGAAGCTGCCTCTCTCTATTCCCTGGGTCTGGCTGCCTCTAGTTTGGCTTTAGTGCCAGGTAGAGTCTCCCCCAACAGCTATCTGGGCAGCTCCAAACCTACAACCTCACATCTCTGCAACTTTAGAGGAAACAGCTTCTCTTTTCTAATACTTCCAAAAAAATCCTGTTTCTTCACATGCCCATCCTAAAACAAAAAGGAAGGTCAAAGAGATGGGTTATGTTGACTGAGCCATTTGCTCATCCCTGGAGCTGGGGACTGGGTATGGGTTCAGCCTTCCCATACTGGACGGATTGAAGATGAGGGAAGACAAATCCCAGGTAAGATACTGAAGACTGTGTCAGCTCTCAGCTGCTTGGGGCCCCTGTTTACAGGCCCTGGGGGTTTCCTTTTCATCAAAGCTGTTGGACCTAGCCACTCCCTGGAAGACAACTAAACAATCCTGTGTTGTAGGGGTTGATTTAGATGACTGAACACCTTCTCAGGATTTCTGCAGTTAGGAGTCCGTAGCAGCTTAACTTTTGGATCTCTAAGAGCAGACCCTGCATCTTGCAACAGGAACAGGAAAAACAGAAACAAAAACAAAAGCTGTTGCGTGGTTCTGGTATTAATATATAAAATGCCCACTTGTTTTGTCTGACCAGAGAGCAGAGAAACCTCTCAGCAAGGGCATAGCAATCTCCTGGTGCTACTTCTCTGCTGGCAGATGGTGCTCTTATGGGAAATGTAAGAGTCGGCACCCTAAGAGTGGGAGAGTGGTGGGAGAGGGACAGAGAAGGTGGGCAAGACGAGTCCTACTGATCAGTCTGGGAGACTAGAGTCTGCCCTTATGCTGGGAAAGGGATCCCTAATAATCTGCTTTTGAGGCCTTCTCAGTTTCTCAGGCCCTAGAAGGAAATATCTCCTGAGCAGGTCCAGCAGGTCCTTCCTGTGTATGGGGAAATAGAAACTAAGACAGTTCCTTTCTTTTTAGTCACCAGTCCTAGGTCTCTGATACACTCTGGGGAGGCTCCTCCAGCAGCTTCCATCGCACATGGTAAAAAAAGGAACTTAGCAGACACTGCTGAGCTTTAAGGCAGAGCTGTCTGGGCCAGAAACGGGTGCCCTCACATTCCTGCTGTGCCCTTTTAACCCTCTCAGGTCAGCTTTCACCAGACAAGAGCAAAAAGGCCAACAGATGGTGGCTGTGTACCTTACAGACTGTGCTCCTGCCCTGCAGAGTTCAACACCTCCTCCCCCCAACACACACACATGGTGGCATCATGAACTGGACATGGGCAGCCACCCCCTTTCCCCTTGCAGCTTCCCTGCCCATGAGGCAAATTGCTCACTGGGTTGATAGCAGCTGTCCACGGCATGGGCTCCTCCTGGCGCAAAGCTGCTCTCCTGGTCTGGTCTCAGGAGGAGGCACTTTTTGAATGGCTTCTCTACCATTGGAGTTGGTTATAGTCTTTTTAGTCAGTGCCCAGGTACCTACGGGGGTGGGAGGGATGACTTAAGGACCTGTGAAAAAATGTGGGAATTGATGTAGGAACTGAGGGGGAAAGCAGGTAAAGAACAACACAATACAGATGGAACAAGCCATCGGCAAGGTTGTGAGTGACAGCTTGTTTAAGAGTTGCTATGGTAGAAGGCTAATAGGCTTTTATAAGTTAAAGAAAATGTGATCCCTTTCAGTAAGATTGCAACATTCCACTTTTGGCATTGGACAGATGATTAAGACGGAAAACCAACAAGGAAACATTGGACCTAATCTGTACTATACTAGGTCAGACAACTAAGGTCACAAACTCATCCTAGAAAAAGTGCTACATACCTCATTGCTGAATTTCACTATGATCATCTTCAAAGTACTCCCTTTAGAAAGCTATGTGCTGATGCCAGGACCTAGTGAACCCTTCAAAGCACTTTTTGTAAGATGAGTTTGTGAGTTTAATTGTTCAACTTCGTATGATGACAGCTCTGATAACCATTCTAAAAAGAGTTCCAAAATTGTTTTGACAGTTGGACTGGCATAGGTGCATAGCTTCTCAAGGGGAGTACTTCAAAGGTGACCATAGTGATATTCAGCAGTGAGGTATGTAGTTTTTTTTTTTTTGAGACAGTCTTACTCTGGTGCCCTCAGTAGAGTGATGTGATGTCACAGCTCACAGCAATCTCAAACCTTTGGGATTAAGTGATCCTCCTCCCTCAGCCTCCCAAGTAGCTGGGACTACAGGCACCCACCACAACTCCTGGCTATTTTTAGAAATGGGGTCTCATTCTAGCTCAGGCTGGTCTTGAACTCCTGAGCTCAGGCAATCTGCCCGCCTTGGCCTCCCAGAGTGCTAAGATTGCAGGTATGAGCCATCATGCCCAGCTATATGTAGTATCTTTTCTAGGAAGAGTTTGCAAACTTAATTGTCCAGCCACAGACCAAGTGGACCTAATAGATATTTACAGACTGTTTCATCCAACAGAAGCAGAATGTATTCTTCTCAGCTTGTGGATCATCCTTAAGGATAGACTGCATGTTAGGTAACAAAACAGGCCTTAAAAATTAAAAACTAAAATCATACCACAATAGAATAAAGTTAGAAATAATAAGAACATTAAAAATATCTCAACACACAGAAATTAAACAATATGCTTCTGAAGATCAATATGCTTCTCATCAATGAAGAGATTAAGAAGGAAATTTAAAATTTTTTCAAAAAGAGGAAAATGAAAACAATATATAAAAACTTATGATATGTAGCAAAAGCAATAAGAGGAAAATTTATAACAATAAGAGCCTACATCAAAAAAGTACAAAAGCTTCAAATAAATTACCTAACAATACATCTCAAGGAACTAGCAAAACAAGAACAAACCAAACCCCAAATTAATAGAAGAAAAGAAATAATAAATATAAGAGCAGAAGTAAATGAAATTGAAACAAAAAGTACAAAAGAGCAACAGAACAAAAAGTTGGGTTTTTAGAAAGATAAAGTTGACAGACCTTTAGCCAGACTAAGAAAAAAAGGAAGAAGAGTCAAATAACATTGGAGATAAAAAGAAGACATCACAGGCTTGGTGCCTGTAGCATGGTGGTTACGGTGCCAGCCACATACACTGGAGCTGGCGGGTTCGAACCTGGCCCTGGGCCAGCTAAACAATAATTACAACTGCAACAAAAAATAGCTGGGCATTGTGGTGGGCACCTGTAGTCCCAGCTACTTGGCGACGACACTCTACCAAGGGCGACATAGTAAGACTGTCTAAAGAAAAAAAAGAAGAAGACATTACAACTAATAATGCAGAAATCCAAAAGATCATTAAGGTCTAAATGAGCAACTATATACCAATAAATTGGAAAACCTAGATACATACAACCTTTCAAGACTGAACCAGTAAGAAATCTAATACCTTAATAAACCAATAATAAGTAACAAGATGAAAGTAGTAATAAGAGGTCCTTGTTATGAAAAAATGCTCATCATCCTTAATCATCAGAGAAACACACATCACAACTACTTTGAGATATCATCTAACTCCAGTAAGATTAGCCTATATCACAAAATCCCAAGGCCAGAGATGTTGGCGTGGATGTGGAGAACAAGGAACACTTCTACACTCCCAGTGGAAATGCAAATTAATACATTCCTTTTGGAAAGATGTATGGAGAACACGTAGAGATCTAAAAATAGATCTGCCATTCATTCCTATAATTCCTCTACTAAGCATATACCCGGAAGACCAAAAATCACATCATAACAAAGGTATCTGTACCAGAATGTTTATTGCAGCCCTATTCATAATTGCTAAATCATGGAAAAAGCCCAATTGCCCAACGATCAATGAATGGATTAATAAATTGTGGTATAGGTACACCTTGGAATATTATGCAGCCTTAAAAAAGATGGAGACCTTACCTCTTTCATGTTTACATGGATGGAGCTGGAACATATTCTTCTTAGTAAAGTATCTCAAGAATGGAAGAAAAAGTACCCAATGTACTCAGCCCTACTATGAAATTAATTTAGGGCTTTCACATGAAAGCTATGACCTGGTTACAACATAAGAATTTGGGGAAGTGGGAGTGGGAGGGGAGGGAGGGGGGAGGGGACCGAGGGAGGGGGATTGGTGGGATTACACCTGCGGTACATCGAAATGCTTTTGATTGAATTAAATCTAGTAATCTTCGCAAGGTGCCTTATTTCACATTCTGAGAAGGAATCCCATATTCTTTTAAGGAGGGTAAAACTTGCTACATACTAATTATGATCTGCATTTCATCAGGCCTTCAGATTTATCATGTTTATTCCATTAATAATTATTTTAATGCCAGGCTGGAAACTAAATGAAACATATTTTCCTTTCACTTATTTATTATACATACTCGTTAAGCAGCAAGTATATCCCAAGTTTAGCAGAGACCATGAAGAAGGAAACCAAGATATCATTCTCCTTATGTGTCTATCACTGGGAAAGAGACAATGAATCAAGTGGAGGAGTAAATGCTGAAGTGTTGGAGGAATCCGGTATAAAACCCTACAGATTAACTTCTAAGGGCAATTAGGAAACATTCAAGGATTGCCAGCAAAGTGACCTGATCACATAATCATTTTAGTCTGATAGCAGGGAAGAAATTGGTTTGAGAGGTGGGAAGACGCAGGAAAAACGATCCTGAAGTTACTGCAGTAAACTGGACCATCACAAAGATAGGAAGAGTTAGTTAGAAGAACAGATAGAGGCAGGTCTGGAAGTATTGAGGGGCAAGGATATCCTAAGTAGAGGAAGGTTTATTTAAAACAAACAATCGATAACACAATATCTTAATCCAGGATACATGGAAGAATCACTACGAAGCCTTTCACATTCCCATACTCAGGCCCAGTGCCGGACTTACTGAGGCAAAGTCTCCAGAATGGTGCCCTGGCTGTTACCCACCTTCATACCTGGTTCTTCCCCCAGGTGATTCAGAGATAATTCACTGTCACAGTAATATTCACTTTCAAACTTATACTTTAAGTACACATAATAAACTAGCAGGACAAATATAATTCCCAAAGCCGGGAAACTTCAATATTATTTATGTTGCTATGGGAACAGCACAAAATGAAGTACTAATTACCAGCATGAATTACTTGATGAAAATTTTTTTATCAAATCCAAAGTAGGTAGAATAATAAGTAATGTAATGCCAGTAAATGACAAAATAACTAAAAGGATGAAAATCTGGAATGAGCTAATGGGATTTTCTTTCTTCTTTTTTTTATATATATTTTTTATCTTGAGAGAGTCTCCCTCAGTCATCAGGGCTAGAGTGCAGAGGCTGGTTAGAGAGCACAGCAACCTCTAACTACTGGGTTAAAGCCACCCTCCTGCTAAGCCTCCCAAGGGGCTGAGAATACAGACATGAGTCACCACACCTGGCTAATTTTTTTTTTCTGTTTTTAGTAGAGATGGGGTTTTGCTCTTACCCAGGCTGATCTCAAAGTGTGGACCTCAAGCCATCCTCCCACTGGTGCCTTCCAG
Source organism: Loris lydekkerianus (assembly GCA_963574355.1). Taxonomy (NCBI): domain Eukaryota; kingdom Metazoa; phylum Chordata; class Mammalia; order Primates; family Lorisidae; genus Loris; species Loris lydekkerianus. The sequence goes on along the minus strand of CAUYPK010113890.1, from coordinate 21,919 downwards.
AGTGCTAGGATTACTGGCATGAGCCATTGTGCCTGGACAGATTTAATAATTTAATAACATCTAAGGTAGTTAACCACTAATAAAAATTGCAAAATAGTTTTAAACATGTAATACCTTGCAAAATGTTAGAAGTATTTTAAAAGTAGCTTTAAAGTATTATAAATGAACATTAAGGTTTATGTTCATTAAAATAATATAGGCAATATTGATTACATAGACACATTTATTTGAAAAGACAAAGTATAGATTGAGTATACCTTATCCAAAATGCCTGAGACCAGAAATCCTTCTCATTGGAGATATTTTCAGATTTTGGAATATTTGCATATATATGAGATATCTTGGGGATAGGACCCACATCTAAACACAAAATGCATTTATGTTTCATATACATCTTATATACATAGTAGTCTGAAGGTAATTTTTACAATATTTTAAATGATTTTGTATATGAAAGATGTTGTGTTAATTACTGACTTGTGAAATTTTCCACTTGTGGTGTCTTATTAGCCCTTAAAAAGTTTCAAATTTTGGAGCATTTTGGATTTCAAATTTCAGATTAGGGATGCTTAACCTCTACTTTAAATGCTATATAGAGATTTCCAAGGACACTTTCTTAGTGCTATCTGGTGTTGAATCAGTTCTAGAAATTTTAGGACAGTAATATATTATATTAACAACATATCAGGACATCATTGTAGCCACAACCCCTAGGTACTTTAGAATGAGCTTGGCCAAAATTTCCTGTGACCTCACTATTATCACATCTAAATATTTCCAAATGCTGTATGTAGAAGATGTCTCCTTAAAATAACAAAGGATAATACAATTTTCTCACAAAGAATTGGAGCTTTATTAACAAAAGTATAAAAGTGTTATGAATGCATTGCATTTCTACCAAGCAATAGGTTTCAAGGAGATCAATAAGAAAATATGCAAAAGTAATACTTAAGATTTATAATGATTTTCTATTGGCTTATTTTGGTTGGTTTTAACCCATATCAGTTCCAGATTGGAGAGTGTGCTCCTGTAAATTAGGTTATAATAACAAAATTTTAAGGAAGGATATCAGAATGAGGTAAAAGTGGGGATTAATAAAATTTGAACATGTATCTTAGTGATAAAATGCTATTGAACCAAAAGTTACTAAAAATAATAATCAAATTATCTGCACACTTTACAAGCATACTTTTCTGTTAAACTTATGTAACATGTAAAAATATCAAATAAAATCATATTCTATTGTGTAATGTTAAAATATTTTAGCTTTAAAATCAGACAATAGGGATATCCTGTAGTTAAAGTATAATTTGTGAACAAAAGTTGACCTACCGTGCATCATGAAAGCAATTTCGTAATAAAATAGGAATAAGTACTTTTTTCTATGTTAAAACACATTATTAATCTACTATGGTTAGTTGGTATTATCCTCAAATTTAATAATAAAATGTAAACCACTGTTTGAAAATTCCTGGCTTAAAGAACATTTCAATGGATTTCAACCACTTTTTAAAGGCATCTATTATGCATATCTTACTACTAGAACAGTTGTCAGTGCTAATCACATAATAAATTTGCTATTCTTTATTGACAGTAAAGACCCCCTGCTTTACAAATGAGCCATACAAATATATATACAATTATTGTTCACTTTATATCAGTTTTAACCATCTTTTCAGTTTCTTTAAATACTTACTAATGAAGAAAAACAGATGGAAGTATAAAAACAATCTCAATGCATTCTAAATATAAACTCTGTAGTACAGATTACTGAATATTTTAAAGTTTTAAAATTAATTACCCAAAGAAGGCCTCCTGACACCTCCCATCACATCTTCCTAATTTCCTTTACATGAATTGATCTGTTATTAAAATCCAGACCAAAGGAAAAGGGAGAAAGCTAAATAGTTGAATGTTATAAACTCCGAGATTAATATGTTTTAATATAAGAACTATTATTAAGTTTGCCTTGTTCAAAGAGGCTCTGATCATATATTAGGAAAAGGTCAGGAAGATTCTTACTTATCTATCCATTTGCAGAAAAATATTTATTTTGTCAGTACAGAAATTACATGGTCATACACGTTGTGGTGTGCTGGTAAATATTTATCAACAGGCTTGCCAAAAATAAAAAGCCCTAATGTGCCGAGGTTGCCAATTTCTGTGGAATAAATACTCCCACATAGCTGATTTCGAGTTATCAAAATTACATAAGTGAATCCACAATTTGAAAATATGCAAATTAGCTATTATAATGTACTTCTAGAACACAAATCCAAAAGATGCAAGTAATCGCACAAATATAAGTAATACAGAGAGTGCCAAAAATTGTATACATATTTTAAGAAAGGAAAGAACTATATTAAATTTAAAATAAACAATTCACATTTGACTTCTGCTATTTCATTTGGTCTTAGCCAAAAGGCCGAGAAGCGATAACTTCTGCTATTTCAAGAGGCGCTCAATGGAAGTTGTACTTACTTTTCATTGTCAGTATATATTGAGTATTACAAATTTAATGCAGTTTTTTTTCTTTCTTATATTACGTATATATTTTTGACACGCTCTCTAGTAAAATAAATAGGAAATATTTTTTGGTATTGATTACACATTAAAAACATATTTATTTATAAATTTAGATAATTTATTTTTATATCTTTGTTTAATTGATACCTCTCATAATTCTTGAAATTCTAATAGTGATCAGGTGTATTGTAGGATACCACTCTAGCACGCCACTTACAGAATCTAGACACAAAGACTGCCCCAGTGAGAAAAACGGTCTGGGATAAAGAGAAGATCTCTTCAACTAAAACTAGTTAAAGTTTATAACAATAATGAGAATGCATAAATGGATCTCCTCCCATAATCTATGGCAATCCTTTCTCTTAAATTTCATTCTTTCTTCCTGATTGAATTTTGGCCTCTAGTGGTAGCTTCTAGAAGTATTATTATCAAAGTGTTAAAAAAAGAAAAACAAATCTTAACAATCATCAATATAACATAGCCATTATACTATTTTTTCTAAATAATATTTTTTTTCTTACACTACTTATTAGTATCTTGTATCAATAAAATCTCGTGAAAGATAACGGGATAAAATAAAAAATCACTTAACTTGGAGACACAAATCTTAGCCTGTTTTCCTGACTTTACACTGCTGCAGAAAAATCATTTAATGTTTCTGAACTTAAATTACCATACCTATGAACTATTATTAGTGTGCACACTTTCATAGATAAAGAAAATAAGGTTGTAATTACAAAAATCAAACCATGTCACACTTGAATCCTACCTAAACAATGGCTGATTTCTGGGCATAAAGGTAAAAGGGTTTCATTGTGTGGTTTCCTTACCAGCTATTTGAATTACTAAGCAGAAGCTGTGGGAAGGCATTGTCTTCATCAGCAAAATCATTCAAACCTCCAGTTGGAATTTTACTGGATTGGTTATTATTGGAACAAAAGTGACTAAATAAACTCTTATGGCACTATATGAAGTACATTTAACAGGTCTCTCCATAGCTTTACAGATGAGTATCAACTTAAAAGCTGATGCACATTTTCCCTTACCCGACAAATAGGGAAAAGCTTAGAATCAATTTATTCATTTTTACTTCATTCATAAAATCTGAGAATTTCAGAGCTGAAGTGTACCTTATACCCTAGAATTCCAAACCCTTCACTTTACATAATTGAAGCTAAGCTCCCTGAGGGCAGCTGCCCAGTGTTGTACAGTTGATTAGGGACAGAGCAGGATGTAACCGTGTCTGCAGACTTCATTGCCTACCAGCACTGAAGGACATTAATCTTAGAGTAAACTGTTACCTCTTGAAGGACTCTCTTCATCTTTAATAATAGCGTCTTCACTGCTGTGCAGTCCTGTAACATCAGTCTGAAGGGCAGAGAATCTACGCCTCCGTTTTCCTCCACACCTTGAGGGGGCCAATCTGCAGACGGACTGCTGGGCACGCGGCTGATACGGGAACACCTGGTTTCCTGATCAACGTCTTTTGCTAATTTCAGGGAAAGGTTCCTAACAGGAAAAAAAAAAAAAAGAAGAAGAAGAAAAGAACAACAATTACAATGCATCACACATTTCCAAAGCTGTTAATTAATGTTACCAGCATGATAGAAAAAATGTCTTGTGACCTTCATCACTTCTTCATATTTATCTTTGAAAATTCTCTGACCTTCTTAGAAATTATGAATTGAGCCAATTGTATATTTAGTGGTGAGGTACAATAACAATTACTGTTTTAGATTATAATCTTTCCCCAACTAGAATGTCATTTATACATAACATATCTAACTCAAACCCTGGCCAAAAACTGCAAAACAAACAAACAAAAAAATAATAAAATAAAATAAAATGTTTTGAGTCAACGAAAATCAATGAAAGATAAAGTTAGTATCTAGGCTTTTGAAAAATACATGTATACTTAAAAATTAACTAGAAAGAAATGATTAGGAAGCAGAAAATTAAGAGAAAATAAATTTGATAATTATTACTTTAAATTGCTAAAGCAATTAATGATCACTTTAGGGATTAAGAAAGGCAGTATACATAGTGTTTTTTAAAAAGTGAAAAAAATGAAAAGCAGATAACTCTTATGCATGTATCTACGTTCGTCCATACACACATACATCTATGTATTTAGTTACTCTCTTGTGATCACATGACAAAATCACTGACCAACCTGAACAGGGAAAGAAAAAAATGCACTGGTATTTGCCACCAAGATCAGGTAAAGATAAAAATAAGAAAATATATCAGAAGAAAAATTAATTTTATTTAAATTTAATTATTCACAAACAGCATAATTTAATTTACAAATTACCAGATAATCAATAAAGAAAACACATTTTTGGATCATATTCAATTGTTTACTTGTCTTCACAGGAATAGTGAAGTGAAAAGAGTAATTACTACCCCTACTGAAATATACATATTAATTCATTCACTATACTAAAATATTGAATGATCAGGGCTATGATTTTTGAGGCTGACTATTGGCCAAGTAATATGCTAACCATTTCATGTATGTTAATTCACTCAAACCCTGAAGATAGAGAAAAGGAACATCTTCATATTCCATGAGGAAACTGAGCCACAGATAATTAACTTTTCTCAGAGTTAAGAAGCAGACCTGAAATGTACTAACTTAAGCACGTTTGCAACACAAGATCCTTTCCCTACTAACACACAATGTGCATACATCTGAGGCTAATATTTTACATTGTACTTATTATACCTTAGTACTCTTATACAGTCTTTAACATGGTAAACCATTTGATGCTCACAACACTTTTAGGTTGGTACTACCATAATGCACATTTCTCGATTGAGGTATTTGAGTCTGAGAGGTAAAGGACACTATCAATGGTCACACATCTGAGAAGGGATACGCCTGAGAGCTGAATGTATGCTAGCTTAAACCACTAACCAATGTGAAAAACAAGACAGCAAACGAACAAGAACAACATACTTATACAAAGAATAATTGTTTTCACTTCAAAATATATCTTTATCTGATATGACTTAATCATTTTGATTATACTATTTAATCATTTAATTATACTATTTAACTGCAGTCAACTATACAAACATTCTTAATGGTTCCTATGTTATGTTAATGCCATCTATGTTTATTTTTTCTAAGGCGAATAAGAATAAAGTAGAGTATAAAAATTAGAAGACGCAGTACATGTGTACTAAATTACAGTAGTACTTCACATAAGTATTTTAGTAAAAACAGAATTTTCAAAGCTCGGTCAGGATTAAGTTGTGAACTAGCCAGGTGTTTGGCACATATTAGTTTGTCTCAGCAAATAATTGTATAACTGATATTGAGTATACAAATACAATAACAAGTGAATAAATAAAGCACAATTCTTTGTAATAATCTATGCATACAAGTCTCATTTACACAGAAATTTTTGTGCATGGCAAATTGTTACACATTGTAGAGCTGCCACCCATGGTTCTAAGTTCTCTAAGTTAACAATGAAACAATTAAACATTTTTATAATTCCTTTTAATTTTAATTAGTTTCCTGATTCTTTAAGACTGTCCAATTTTGGATCTAAACATCCGTGAGGACTGACCAAACTCTCAGGAGCCATGCTAATGGAAAGTTCTAAGACTCTATTTCAAGGAATTACTGCCGACTATTATTTACCACTTACGAATTTAAGGATCTCAGTCATTTTCAAACGGTTAAGATGAGCCACATACAGAAATGCATTCAGAAGATAAAATTAGCCATCAATAATTTGGACCTATTCTTAATTACAAAAGAGAATGATGGCATTTTTCACTATTTCTGAAAATGTCCACATTGTACCTGGAAAAGCAAGAGTGCCTGAAGTTTCAGAGATGAGGAGGATTCTATCACTGACTTCAAGAGACTCCCTGCAGTTATTAACTTAATAGTTGATACCAAACAAAAATAACTGATATTATTTCACACAGAAAAAACAAATCAATTTCTCTTGAAACATTTCACTTCACATTAAGAAACAGACCACTACAAGGCTGTAAAAATAAAACCATTCTTAATGAGGCTGAAGCAGGGCCAGTACCCAGCTTCCAGGGCTAGCACAGCCTTTTTAAGTTTATGGCCACTGTCCTTCAGACTTGTTGGTGCCTATGATGTACAATTGTTTGATACTTTGACCATTAATGTTTTTAAGATCTTATTGGGCCCCAAATACCCAAATGTCTTTGGGTAAACTCTCCTAAAATATATGCTGGTGGTTGACAAGAAAAAAGAAGAAAAATCTCTATAATGTGAGGCTATGGTGTCCTCAGTACAGGTGACCCATAAAAAGGCCAGGGAGAGTAGAACGAGATTCAGGTGATCTCATGTTCCTGCATTAGCAGGGTTCACTCTAGATAATACAATTCACGCACTTTCAGATATATAACTCCCTCTGTCTCTGCCAACTCTCTGAATTACAGTTTCAGGGAATTGAAAAAATGTGCTTTATATCACAAAAGACAGTCACATAACTTGGCAAAAAAAAAAAAAAAAAAAAAAAAAAACTATGATATTGAAGCTTGATACAGGGGTTAATTAATCACTCTAACTACTATAAACAAAAAAATCAAAGACAATGTAATCTCCACAGAGCACATTTATACGTATTTTACTCTCTTCATGTCAACTCCATGAATCAACAGTAAAATTGCTCAGTAATATTTATATGTGCCTTATTGCTTATGAATACTGACCAAATTTTTAAAATTTAAAATTTAGTGATCTTTGGCTAAAGCTGAATTGAGAGTTACAAACATTTCTCTGTCCATAAATTCCACAACATCAGTTCTTTGTAAAATTAATAGCAAAACTCATAAATACTACATTTTAAATGTATTCTTGAAAGATTAGAGGATTCAAGACTTTGAACTAGTTTCAACATTTAACCTGAAGTACTGTGGTAAACTGGCTTTGCGCTATTGTCACTGGGATGGTTTATGTGAAAGGAATTTTCTACCAAGCTAGTTCAGAAAAAATTCTTCTCTATTTCTATTTTCAAATTTACATACAAGTTTAATGAGAAAACATTTATCCTGACATGGGCCACAGAATTATTTAAAACACTTTTCCCCACCAGAGAGCAAAAATAAAAATATTTTCATACTTTTTTTTTCTCCTTCAGTTACAATTAGAAGCATCATTTGGATAGTGAGAAGATTTTCTTCCCACCCATATGTACCCTTCAAATCATTTGAAAACTCCCCAATAATGGTGAAAATAACTAACAAAATATAAGCTCATGTCAGATGCACAGTGTTGATTTTCTTCCCTGTCACATAAACCCCTCCTTATCCAGAGCACTGACATCTTCATGTCTATGGCCAAAAAGCATCTCAATGTTTCTACGTGTTATAATGTGACTGATTTCTAAACCAAATTTCCAAGGAACAGAAAAGCCAAAGTAACTTCTATTTGCCAAGCATAAGAAATAAGCATATGGAAATGAATGCCTTTCCAAGCTTCATTAAGTAGATTTATAGAAAATAGCAGTTTTATAAGTTCTTAACTTGGGTAACTTATTGTTATTTAAATCTCATTGTAGAAAGGTCCAGGTTATTTATGGAGAGTTTAACCTTACCTGGATTAATTCTATATAGGCACAATGATATAAATCTGTATTAATGAACTGGCCTTCCCAGAACCTAACCAAAACTTTCTGTTTAAGAAACTACTCACAAAAAGGTTATTGATGATGAATAAGCTATATATATCGTTTTCCATACTTCCTTTCAAAATATCTTGTTTGTCTAAAAGTGTTATTTTAGGAAAAACTTGTATCTCAAATTGTTCTATAATTGGATATTTAGATCATATTTCTGGAAGGGATGAAAACAGCATTTTCCTCTATAGAAGTAAAACAGTTATGAGACCTTAACACTTTATATTTAGATAAGCGTTTACATGTGACAAACTTTACCCGTATCTGTCACTACCTGTGATATAAAGAAAGATAAGACAGAGTCCAAATAACATAGCTCACAAAGTCTTTCATGATCTAGCCACTGCCTGCCTCACCAAATCTCATCGCATAATACTCTGGGTTCCAAACACAGGGGCCTTTACTGAGGCCCTGAAATGTGCCCAGTCATCCTGCCTCAGGACCTTTGCATATGTTGTTCTATCTACATAGAATGGGTCCCTTACCTACTGTCAGATCTCCCCTAGGACAAGTTATTTCTTCAGGGAAACTTTTGTATCTGGTACCCCACCCTTCAAAAATACACAGGGCCCTCCTTTCTATGATAAGCCTTCCTTTGTAGCATTTAATCACACATGCCGTTAAAAAGCCAGTGAAGGGGGCCTCTAGAACTCACTGGACTGAGCAATCTATACTTCACCTCGTGTTCCGAATGCAAAGAAATACTAGACAGGTTATAACCACAGTTATTGTTAAACATATTTCAGTGCAAAAGGGAAAGAGATAATCTTCCAGGTGCAAAAGGAGAAAAATCAAAACAGCAAAATTATACAAATATCCACTGGGATAATTTTAGGATGAACTTGGAAGGACTGTAAAATCAAAGACTGCAAAAGCCTGTATGCCTAGGGAGAGATAGAAGAGTTTCTACCACTGACAAAGAGGCCTTATAGTGCTGAGAGACATACGAGCTCCAAACTTAAAAAGCCTCAAAAATCAACCCAATGTACTTATAAATTAGCTCTAAAGGAAGACAGTACAGACTCTAAGTACAGATTCTCAAAAATATTTCATCCGTAATATCTGGGAAGTATTCAAATTTGTAGATATGCAAAGAAATAGAAAAACCGTTCACAGACACTATGTGATGATGCATATACTGGATTAGCAGAAAGGATTTTAAGCAGCAATTATAAATATTTTCAAAGGTTTTATAAAATTGTAAGTCTCAGCAAAGAAACAAATGGACATTACAAAAAAAAAAAAAAAAATTGGAAACTCTAGAAACAACTGATAGCATTTCTACAAGAAAAGAATTATTATAGTCAGAAATTATTGACTACCTGTCCACTATTCATTTATACCTCTTTCCTCCTCCTTTAAAAAACAAAACAAATCTTCCTAATCTGTTCAAATAAATGCTGGTTCTCCCAGGGGTCAATGAAATAAGACATCTGGTGCAAGGCTTCAAGTTTGGGGAAAGGCTTTATATTTCCTCTTTGGTAAAAAGAGAAATAGATAATTGTTTTCTTTTGGGTATTGCTCTGCCTTGACGCATTGCTTGGGAGAGTGGATAAATCTCACAAATGTGAAGCTCAGGGAAAAAATGAAGAGCGGAGAAATTGAGTAGACCTGCCTTCCTCTGGGTGTCATTATTTCTCTGAATCAACCAATTCTGGAGGTTCTGTATTGGATAAAATCAGGATCTATTGTTTGTTTTCTTTTTTACAATCTTTTGCTATTTAATAAACTTTGAGTTAATCTTTGCTTTTATTTGAAGGTGACAACATTCTAACTAGTATAACTACTAACCAAGAAATAAAGGTAGGATAACATAATTAGTTGTATAAATATTTGTTTCTATATTTGAGACTAGTATGGGTCAAGCTTCTCAGAATAGTACCAGTAATTCTTGTTCATTAATGTATCCACAAAACCATGCATAAATCATATGTAATATTCAGATCAACCGAATAATCAAAGATAGTGTGGAAAAATCATTATACTCCATTTAGCTTCACATCCCCATTCAGTATAAGGAAGCCCAAGCCTAAGTTAATTTTTCATCACACAGAATGAAGGTATAAAATTCTAGTCTCGATTTCTAGAACAGTGTTCTTTCCTCTATATTTTACTATTCCTTGATAGGGTTAAATTTTTAAATATACTTGTATTTACCTACTCTATTTTTCACTAAAGCTGGAATAGTAATAAAATATTATTAAGTCTGAGATAATTAGATTAAAACTAGTTGCAACTTCCTTGTCAAAAATTTTAGAGAATAGAAATATTCCTTGAGTACAAATTTTGCAAGTTCTTGTTGAGTCCTAAAAAAGGCTGACTCGATTGTGCGTAGTCAGTACCTTTTCTCCACGCCTTTCACATCATGAGCATTTCTCTCTCCCGTCTTCTATAACAGATGAGAATAAGTCAAACTCCTGTTGCTTCTGGTATTACAGAAGTGGTGCTCAACTCAGACAATCTCAGAGGCTGTCTGGTCTTCCTATGTCTAACAGATATCCATCAAATGGATTCCATCTCTTCAGTCTTTTATGCAATTCATCACATAAACAACATAAATCCCCTGATGAGTTGGCACACTTCTATAGTCAACACTTTTCAAATTGCACATTTCTTGTTTGTAGAGATCAGAAATTTTTTGCCCACTCTTTCATCCATCACTCTATGGAATATTGGTTTCATTTGGGAGATTTTAAACTCACCAAAAAATGTAAATTAGAGTAGAACAAAGTCTAATCTCTAAGGGACGATTATCTCACTATGATAGAGATGAGCTTCTAAAAATTGCTAAAAGTTCAGTTCCATTGTAGTAAATTATTGTTGAGTTTACTTTCAAATGAATTTATAAAGATGAGGACCATCTGAAAAATAGAAAGTGTGACTACCTTATTTTATTTCTGTTAATATTTTGATTGACACCAGTATTCTATAAATGTATTTCAGACACTGGGTATTTTTTACAGTTATCTATAATGAATATTTTATAGTTGGCTGTTAAGTATATTGGTTACTTTTACCTTATATATTTTAAATAGCTTGAAGCAATATTAGAAGAAATACTTAAAAAAAAAACATTGTTCATTTTATTTTGTTTTTGGAAAAAAATACCTTTTTAGAAAAAATTCCCAAGCTACAGCTCTATTATAATTTATCTATCATAAACTTCTTTTCGACAAGGTTTCATACATTTGGTATAATATAATTAATAATATGAGAATCATAATTTATAGAGCCAGAAATTAGATTCTTGGAAATAAATTTATTTGCAATGTCTCTTGTGACTTGCCCTCTTCTTTTCAATACCAAAATAATGAGCCACAAAAAATATCAGCTTCTTGCTTACTTCACATCCACATCATGTAGGAAATTTGATTAATCTTTCAGAACCAAACTACTACCATAAAAATCCATCCTATTTCATTATCACATAAAATAGTTAGAACCTAATGTTATTGTTTTAAGAGCTGGCATATAAGATCTTCTTTTTATGGCCTTTTAAAAAGTGCATATAATGGGATTTTAGATATAATTTATTAAAAAATTATAAAACATGTATTACCATATTGGCTTCCATTTATTTGTGTTATATAAGAATGCCTTAAGAAGAAAACACTATCAATGTGTTCATTTAGCAAATTAGGTATCTAAGGAACCTTTATAAGCTAGAGTAAATTCAAAAAACACAATGTTATAAATATAAGTAGCTGGGGTCAATTATAATAGATAAAAACAATTTATCATTAAAGTTGTCTAAAAATTAAATTCTGATATGTACCATCAATGATATGCTTAAATTATACATCTTATAGGCAACTATTTAGTATTAAGAGGTAATTCTATGCCCTTCACTTTTAATACTCAGAATGTGACAATCTAAGTGCGATTAGCGTTAGCTATGAAGTTATAACCTAAGAAGTAATAACTCCAAAAGAAAAATCAATTCTTGTTCCTTATCCAGGTATAAATGCATAATACATGGTGGAAACTAAAATTTATAATACTTTTCAAAGTGAAAAGAGTTGAAGATTATGCTTTTGAGTAACTCTTCAGTATCACAGAACTTTATCCATTGGAGAAAGTTTGATAAAATCTGTATCAATCTTTCCTACCAAATTTCATGTCTTCCATTTGTGAAGGGTGTAGGAAAGGGAATTGTAATGATTTATATTCAATTTCAATGAGAAAAATATTTTCCATATTACACAAAATCAGGGATCCCCAAATGCCTTGACAGACCTACTTATGCGCGTGCACACACACACACACACACATATCTAGATTACTTAAAAATATCTGAAATTCAGGGCTCTACCTCCAACCCACTGTGTCATAACATCGTATTGCTTTGCCATGCATGTAGCCTCACCAAAACAAAACACACAGTGTACCAGCAGAATATGTTAGATGCACCTCATGCTTACTGGCCATACTTTTCCCCCAGACTATATGTGAATTTATGATACAGAGCAAAATGCAGGCAGCTAATTTATACTCATGGGTTAAGACTAGACTAATGCATGAACACCTCAACCAGGAACTCCTCTCTAACCCTTCCTCTTACCCTAAACAGCAACAGTTGCTTGTTCCCACTCCCCCAGGAATACCCTGTGCACATCTCTGTTACTATCCACGTGACTATGGACTCTGAGGGTGAAGATCATCCTCTGGTAATCTTTGCATTTCCAAGTGCTTCGCTCTTGGCTGTCACTGAATCTAAGCCAATTTTTCATAAACTAAACCTATATGCTCAGAATGCTGCCTTACAAATCCAAAGTAACAAAACAAGGAGAAAGCGGTACAGGCATTTTCATGGTCTCTGGGTTTAAATTCAGCCCCTCCTGAGGAGTGAGATGCTTTACCACAGGGAAAACTATTTTATGTCAAACAAAACTATAGTGAAGCCTCAATTGCTTGAATGAGAATAACTTTTTGTTTAACTTAGAAAATATGGTGTGGTTTCCCACTACTTTTGAAGATCTTTCCTACTAAATAAAAAGCACAAAATTAGTCTGTAGGCAACAGCAGTCCGAAAGTCCTTAACCTACAAACGGAGTAGCTTTTGAAATCTTGAGTACTGAAGGAATTACAGCTTTTTACCAGCAATGGGATTGAGAGAAATTAGAAAGCAGCTGAAAAGTAATAAATTCATGATAAATAATTTTTCAATTAATTTACCAGACCTAATTATACCCTAAATTATATCACAGTTAAAGATATTTCAGTATTCAATCATAATATTGATATATACAGTGAACTACAGTTCATTTTATCAAACTACAGATACTTTTAACTTTGGGTTACAAAGCTTTAGTCCAGGCTATGAATGGCCAATTCAAACTACAGTGGCAGTGCATTATAAATAAATAGAACAGAGCTAACCCCACAAACTCAGTTCTATGATAGACCATTCTCATGTGATGTAAAAAACAGGTGTAGATTTGGGGAATATACAAATATACACATATAACTGTTTAACAATACATTAATCATTAAATAGACTTTTAAAATATTTTTAAGTCCTTAGGAACTCATGGTATTGTGTTAACATATTGGAAATATCCTGGTTAAGAACTATGTTAACTTTGTTTAACTCTGTATTTCTTAAACTTATTTGAACATTCATTCATTCACTCATTCACTCATTCTTTTCTTTCTTTCTCTCTTTTTTTTTTTTTTTTAGAGACAAAGCCTCACTTTGTTGCCCTGGGTAGAGTGCTGTGGTGTCGCAGCTCACAGCAACCTCCAACACCTGGGCTTAAGCAATTCTCTTGCTTCAACCTCCCAAGTAGCTGGGACAACAGGTGCCCGCCACAATGCCTGGCTATTTTTTTGTTGTTGTTGTTGTAGTTTGACTGGGGCTGGGTTCAAACTCACCATCCTCAGTATACGGGGCCAGCGTCCTACCCATTGAGCCACAGAAGCGGGGCCTCCCCCCCCCTGTATTTGCAGTTTTGGCTGGGGGCCAAGTTTGAACCTGCAACCCCCGGTATATGGGGCCAGCGCCCTATTCCTTGAGCCACAGGCACCTCCAATTCACTCATTCTTTCAATAAATATTTATTGAAATAATAATACTCATAATACCTATTAATGTCTTCTAAAATTAGATTTGTGAAATAAATAATTCCATAGGAAGATGTCTGGGTAGTTTATTACAAAAGTGCTGTATTTAAAATCTCAATACTCAATGCTATCATCACAAACAGGATAGCAAAAAGCACACAGGGGATATGTAGAAGCATCAAAGGCTACTGATTTAAAAATACTAGATATTCTGCAAACAATGACCAAGTTAGACAAGAAAAAAGAAAGAGTGTCTACCCTCATTCTCTGTGAAGCAATGTGTCCATCTTTTCTCTGAATTGGAGAAACCACTGGCCCTCAGTATACCTAATAGATCAAATCTCTTGTGTAAATGAAAATACATTTACCAAGGTTCATACCTAATTATACCTATGTAGAAATGTCAAAATACAAATATCTGGTGCAAGGAACAAACAAGGTCCTTGAGGCTAGGGAAAGCAGCTGAGGCTGGACCTTGCAAAGCATGACAGGAAGGCCGAGTGTCAGAGCCGCACTGGTTAAGTGATTCTGCTTAAAGCAGCTGCACCACTTTTCCAACTGTTCATCAGGACAGCCCCAACACGGACAAATCTACAATCATACACATAAACGTGATATGTGGCTGCGCATCACGAGGCTGGTAAGTGAGAAGCGGCAAAACGTTTGAGGTTTCTGTCGATGAATCTTTTCCTAACTCCTGTTTTGAAGACGCAGACAGTTAGACGGGTGGACTTTATCTTTTGCTCCCACATATTCCTCCGTGTTTGTTATCTCAGTCTCTCTCTGCTTATGCTGAAATGTACTTGACATTTAAAACCAGATAACAGTGGTTGCTGGTGGCACAGGATGGCTTCTCTTTTACACAAGCAGCAGAAACACAGATGTTATCGATGCTCAATTGTCTTTGAAACAGAGATGGGGATGAAAAGGCATACACCCAGTCCTTTTCTTATCAGAACCAAAGAAGAGCTGATAAAATAGAACTTCCATTCGGCTCTTTCCTCTCCACAGACAACTGCTCATTTAGAAAGGACAGCAGAAAAAAAAAATCCTCAAAAAGAAATCAAGTTTCATTCCTAAAATAAGTATTCTTCAAATGACAGTATTAGGTTGTTATAGATGTAGTTTTCACTGTCCAAAAAAGAATAAATTAGGTTTTTTTCTGTTCTTTTTCAAGTATTTTTTAGTGTATATCTTTATAGGATACATGTGATGTATTAAAATATTGTACGATGCGTAATAATCACGTAACTGAAATACCCGTCATCTAGACCATTATCATTTTTTTGAGTTAAGAATATTCCAATTCCATTCTATTAGTCATTTTATAGTATACACAATTTATTTTTTACGATCATCACTTTGTGTTGCTGTCAAATACTGTCATTCTAACTATGATTTTGCACCCGTTAGCCATCCCCACTGTTTCCTCTCTCCTGCTGCCCTCCCCAGCTCCTGGTCACCATCATTCCACTCTCTGTCTCCTTGACCTCAATTGTTTGAAATAATTAGCTCCCCGCATATGAGTGAGAACATGTGGGTTTGTCTTTCTGTGCTTGGCTTATCTCACTTAGCCTAATGTTCCCCAGTTCTACCCATGTTGTTGCAAACAGCAAGATTTCATTTATTTTTACAGCTGAATAATATTCAATTGCATTTATCAATTTATCCATTGAAGGAGACTTTGGTTATATGCTGATTCCAAATCTTGCTACCCTGTGAATAGTGCTACAATAAACACAGGAGTTAGTCCTAATTATGTCTTAAATCATGTCACCTTTTAATACATTTTAATGGTCAATTATGATATTAATATTTGCCTAAGGCCCACAGATTGAACAGGATCCAAATAGCAACACTAGGTTTTAAACATAAAGTCTGACTCCAGAGTATGTGTCCTAACCCCTTCAGAGTCAGCTTCTTGGCAAAATCTTCAATGAGCTAAGTAAGCCAGTTATAAAAGTTATAAAAACATCCTGATTAGAAAACACAGGCTGACTTCACCTCAGAGTAATTTCTATAATCTTTTTATTTCTTTTAAATCTAAAATATCTTCTCTCTTTTTCTATAATAGTTTGTTAGAAGAGTATAACTTGTTGGAAAATTTAACCGAAAACTATTTTGTTTGTAAAAGTCTCCTACAATCAATGAGG
The DNA here is from genome assembly GCA_963574355.1 of Loris lydekkerianus. Taxonomy (NCBI): domain Eukaryota; kingdom Metazoa; phylum Chordata; class Mammalia; order Primates; family Lorisidae; genus Loris; species Loris lydekkerianus. The sequence continues at coordinate 5,503 of CAUYPK010113890.1, read as the reverse complement.
CGAGCAGTTTTGGTATAAAGGCAGACCTCAGAGAACCCTGCAGGTTCAGTTCCAGACCAACACAATAAAGCCAATATCTCAACAAGTAAGTTATGAGTGTTTTCAGTTTCATCATGCATGTAATAATAATTTTAAACTACACTGTAGTCTAGTAAATGAGTAATAGAATTATGTCTGAAAAATGTATGTGCTTAAGAAATACTTTATTGCTAAAAAAATAAATAAATACCTTATTGTTAAAAAAAAATGCTATCATCTGAGCCTTTAGGAAACTGGGATCCTCTTGCTTGTGAAGGTTGTTCCCTTGAAGTTCATGGGTGTTAACTGATGAGGGTGGTGGCTAGTGAAGGTTGTGGTGGCTATCCCAGTTGCTTAAAACTGGGCAACAATAGTTTGCCACATCAATCACTCCTTCATGAGAAATTTCTCTGTTGTATACATTACTGCTTGATAGTATTTTACCCACCATGGAACTTCTTTCAAAATGGGAGTCAATCCTCTCAAACCCTGCCTCTGCTTTAGCAACTCAGTTTATGTAATTTTCTAAATCTTTTGTGGCTAATTTAAAGATGTTCACAGCATCTTCACCAGGAGTAGGCTGCATCTCAAGAACACACTTTCTTTGCCTGTTCCTAAGAAACAACTGCTTATCCATGAAAGTTTGATCATGAACTTGCATTAATCTGTAACGTCGCCAGGCTCCACTTCTAAATCTCTTGATATTTTCATATCTGCTGTTACTTTCTCCTCTGTGTACTGAACCTCTCTGTAGGTCATGCATGTGTGAATCAATTTCTTCCAAACTACTGTTAATTTTTTTTTTTTTTTTTTAATAGGAATCTTAGGGAGGGTGTCTCACTCTGTCACTCAAGATGTAATGCAGTGGTGTGATCATATCTCACTGCAACTTCTCACTCTAGGGTACAAGTGATCTTCCTGCCTCGGCTTCCTGAGTAGCTGGGATTACAGGCACAAGCCACCAGGACAAGCTAATTTGATATTTTAACCTTTTGCCATAAATTATGGATCCTTTTAATAGCATCTAACATGGTGACTCCTTTCCAGAACGTTTTCAATTTACTTTGCTGAGGTCCGTCAGCTGAATTGTTCTGTATAGCAACAACAGGATTATGAAATGTATTTGTTACATCAGAAGGCTTGAAAGTCACAATTACTCCTTGATCCATGGGCTGTGGAATAAATGCTGTGTTAGCAGGTGTTGGGGACCTAAGGCAGCCACACACAAATCCTTTAACCTCCTCTCCTCCCAAGACAAAGACACAAAGGGTCTGCTAGCCCACCCCCCCCCACCCCACCCCCCGAGAAGTTCACACCAAAAGACCATAACTTTACAGGCAAGCTGCGGAATGTGCCCAACGTCCTACAGCCTCATATAAAAGTGGTCTCTACCTGCCCCCCCCCCCCTGCAGACACCATCTTTGCACTGCCCAGGAGGGTCAGCCTCCCCCTTTCAACAAAGCTGGCCTGAGCATTTCGGCAGCCTCCATCGTTTACACCTTTCAGCAGGCATGACAACAGCTTTAATCTCCTTGTATCTCTCCATCAGAAGTCCTGGGGAAGCAGGTGTCAGTGAACTAATATTCTGAAAGGAATTTTTTTTTTTTTATTTGAGTTGTTAAGTTTCAAAAATGGGCTTAAAATATTCAGTGAACCATGTGTAAACAGATGTGTTGCTTTGTTCCTTTCACTGAGTACAGGCAGAGTAAATTTAGCATAATTCTAAAGGGCTCTAGTATTCTAAGAATAATAAATGAGAACTGACTTTCAAGCCAGGCATGGACTTCTCTTCTCCAGCTATGAAAGCCCCAGGTAGCATCTTCTAATAGAAGGTTTTTCCCGCTACATGAAAATCTGCTATTTAGTGTAGACAGCTAGATCGTCTGGATAACTTCATCACTTGCTTCTTCACCAGCACATTTATGTTAAAGAGACAGCTTCTTTCCTCGAACCTCATGAACTAACCCTTGCTAGGGTCAAATCTTTTTTCTGCAGCTTCCTCACCTCCTTTGGCCTTCACAGAATTGGAGAGAGTTAAGGCTTTGCTCTGGATTAAGCTTTAGCTTAAGGAAATATTATGGCTGGTTTGATGCAGCTACATCACTAAAACTTTCTCCGTATCAGCCGTAAGGCTGTTTCACTTATAATTCCTGTGTTCAACTAGAGTAGCACTTTTAATTTCCTTCAGTAACTTTTCCTTTGCATGTTCACAACTTGATCAACTCCTTAGCACAAGAGACAGGGCCTAGCTTTGGGCTTGTCTTGGCTTTCTACATGCCCTCCTAAATGTAATCATGTTAACTTCTGATTTAAAGTGAGAGAAATACAACTCTTCCCTCCACTTGAAAGAACACGGAGAGGCCATAGGGTTGTGAATCAACCTAATTTCAAAAGTGTTGTGTTTTAGGGGATAGAGAGACCAGAGGGAGAAAAACAGAGGAAAGGCAGTCGGAGCGCATGTATTTATACATTCAGTTCACCCTTTTCTATGGGGATTCTCTATGGTACCCCGGCACAATTAAATTAGTAACGTCCAAGATTAGTGATCACAGATGACCATTTCAGACGTAAGAATGAAAAACTCTGAAATGTTGCATGAACTATCAAAACGTGACATAGAGACAAAACGTGAGCAAAAAGCTGGTTCCAGCAGATTTGCTTGAAGCAGGGTTGCCATATCCTTCAGTTTGTAAAAATATGAATATCTTTGAAGCACAGGAAAGCAAAGTGCAATAAAATGACGTGACCCAGTGGAGGTGTAACTGGACCACTTAAACTATTCATGTTGTCAGACCAGTGTTTTTCGACCTTTTTTGTCTCACTGCACACTTCAACCTATAGTTGAACTTTCATGGAACTCTTAAATTATGTTGATGAATAAAGGAATAAAAAAAAAAGAATATACTTAACTGTGCTTTGAACTTCTTTTGAAAATAACTTAATTAATAATCATTAAAAATTTTCATGGCACACGGAAGAGCCTCTCATGGCATCCAGTGTGCTGTGGCACGCTGGCTGAAAGTCACTGTCTTAGAGGCATCTTCTAAGAAGCCGGTCACTCTTGTGTAAGAGACAATTCTTATTTTTTTCTTCATGTGAGTATTGGCTGTTTTTCTTCCTATACATAAATAATTTCTCCCCTTTCTTTATGAATGGGTGTTTACTGTCCCTTGAGAAAGTCCTTCCTGTCTTCCGTGATGGTCTGAAGTCTTGACAAGATGATGGGATTCTCAGCAGGGAGGCGCCGGCCCAGCCCTGCCTTGTGTAGTTCCTGACCTTGGCCTGCTTGGTTTACAGTGCTTGGTTCTCAGGAATGTGAATCCTGATGTAGCCCGCACAGGGACAGAAACCACAGCAGCCGACTACTGTGCCGGGGAGCCCTGGACAGCTGAGCTTTTCCTTCCTGCTACCCACATCTGGGTCTACAAATACGTGACCTGTGTAATCACGCACGGCCCAGCTCTCAGAAGGCCCACCTACATTTGGTGACCATTCAAAATGCCACCATTTTGACATTCTCAATAATTTGTGCCCGAGGACTCATACATTTCCATTCTGCACCCGCAATCATATGGCTGCCACCGCTTGTATCTCAGTTCTCTGAAATTCCCTTGTTCTTCTTAACTTGAACCCCATTTGACGTTTTCTTTATTACTATCAAATACTGTAGAGCTTTCCAGTAAACAGCTTTAAATCTTTTTCGAAACTGAGCAAAATTAGGTTTCTGGAACTTGTATCAAAGAACTACATGTTATACTTTGGGGCATCCTTAAGATCAAAGTATAAAACATCCTTACTGCCCCTGGTATAGTCCTGTCATGCCCTTTTCTGTGTTCTATGGGTTTGCTTTAGTATATTCTTGTTCTCTGGATACTCAGAATTTGTTAAGATGCTATATTTTGTTTTTTCTTTCTAAATCAGAGGCTAATCACTTTCTGTTACTCCTCTGTCAAAACACACCAGCGCTGTGTCCTGGCCCTCGCCCACTGACTCCTCTTATGTAATTAATCCAGCTAAGGTGCTGGGCCCTGATAACAGACTGGCACTACATTTTATATTAAAAGATTACTTCTTATCCAAAAGGAGTGACAGTATAAATGTTTAGAGGGTAGTACATGTTAAAATCAGATAATATACCAGGCACAGAGGCCCACACCTGTAATCCCTGCTCTCTGGGAGGCCAAAGTAGGTGAATTGCTTGGGCTCAGGAGTTCTAGACCACCCTGAGCAAGAGTGAGACTTTGTCTCTATAAAAAAGAAAAAAGTGTATATATATGTGTATGTATGTATATATATATATATATATATATATATATATATATATTTATATATATATACTAGCTGTGTGTTGTGGCATGCAGATGTAGTCCCACATACTTGGGAGGCTAGGACAAGAGGATCGCTTGAGCCCAAGAGTTTGAGGTTGTTGTGAGCTATGATGCCACAGCACTCTACTCAGGGTGACAGAGTGAGGCTGTGTCTCAAAAACAAACCAACCAACCAACCAACCAAAACCAGACAATTTGGGGCATTTGGTTCTTCATATCTTATTATATAGGGAACCATCGATTTTGTCTACAAGCTTTTTTCCTGCATTTAGAAGAATAACTATAAAAGCTGTTTTTGGACTGATCTCTTTTCACCAGGGAGAATAAAGTGGCATAGAGGTCAGCATTAGAAAATTGTATGAGCTTTGTTTTAATATGGAATGAGCCTGCTTTAAAAATGATGTTACATGCTACATAAATCTCAGAAGGTTTATATTATACTGCCTACGTTTCCTTGCTTTGGTAACTCCAATAAATTGACATTAACTCATTTTCTTTCTTCATTCATTAGAAAGGAAAAAATTGATGGTTGCTTTCTGTGATTATCTTGCCTTTTAAATGATGTACTATTCACTATTCTCTAATTACATTCTCCTACAGAACTATTGACAGGAACTTTAGAATATGCTTCATATTATTAAGCAATAATACTAATTACTTGATGTCCCACTTTCCCCCCTATCATCTCTCTGAAAAGTTTTCGATAAACCAACATTTTACCTTGAGATTTAAAAAAAAATTTAATGTGGGTCTAAATAGTTTATTTCTTGTTTTCATGTTGTTTTAAGATTTAAAACATTTAATTTGTAAGTGAAATCAACAATTTTAAGATGCACTTTTATTGAGCTGTCAGGAAAAACTTGAATATTTTATATCTGTATAATAGTTTCTACAATAAATGTGCTAATAATATTTAGGAGGCCAAATGTCTCTTCTTATTAAGATACTGAAGATTCTTTTCACATTATGTGAGTGATTTTGTGTATCAAAGAAATATATTATTTGTATTATTATAAGCAGGGGTGGCGAACATGCGGCTCTCGAGCCGCATGCAGCTCCAACAAGGTAACAAAAAACACCTGACTGAGCATGTTATATTATGTGTTTAATATATTATTGTTAAAATTATATGCTTTTGTGTGAGTGTTTGTCTGTTT
>CAUYPK010113886.1:0-32289 GCA_963574355.1 Loris lydekkerianus | reverse complement strand
GGGTGAGTTTAGGGTGGGGGTTTTCTGATAACAGGTGTGATGTTTTTAGTGTCTGGAACCAAGTTCCTGGAGCCAAGGGTAACAATGCCCTACTCGCCCTTAAATGCTTTCCAGCTGTGACTATTCCTGTTAAACTGGCTGTGAATATTCCTGAGAAGCTTATTCTTAGGTTTTCGGCTCCCGGCAGAAATGCAATTATTTATTCAACATACTGATTTCAATTCCTTTGTCTATCTACCCAGGAGTGAGACTGCTGGATAATATCCCTAACAGTTTCTGTTGGGGGGGCAAGAGCTTAACTTCAGTTGGACTCTAGCTCCCAGTGATAAACCTACTTTCTGTGATAGGATACATTTGTTTTTCCTTTAGATAAAAACAATCAGTGAATACAAGAAGCTTCCTGAATTACCAGATAGGCTTAGTTGAATTACATGTGATCCAAAGTGGTACTGGAGTCTTCTCACTCGTGAACTAGTTTTTACTTATCTGGAGAAAATATGGGCCTGCCAGTTGGGTCTGCTTGGGTCCATAGAAGGGCCAAGTTTTTTTCTGTGTTTGCCATGTCTTAGTAGACGTCTATGAGCATCACAGTTTAGTTGAATGCTTCTCTAATAAGAACAGGATTTTCTTTCCATTTGGATGTGTTTTGTGGGTTAGTAGGAAATTTTACTTTTAATTATTTTCCCCCAGTTCTTCCCCTGATGGTCTGGGAGACCTATACTCTGGCTGTTTTCATCTCAGAACTGTAAAAAGGGGCTGCTGCAGACTTTGGTTTGTGCAGACATTTTCATGACAGAATTTCCTTACATCCTGATCTCATAGGGCCTGCAACACCCCCATTCGAAAGCAAGAATGTAGAGCACTAATATTTTGGGATTCTGTTTGATGGCCTCTATGAAAAAATTAAAAAAACAAAAAACAAAAAAGCACACAGAAAATGTTGGACTTTTGTCCCTAGGGAGAGCCCTGATGAAAATATTTTCAATAACACTTTACTCAGGTGTCTTGCAAAACATTCGTCCTTATCAATATTTCAGAGCACCCCAGCCAAAGACAAAGTTCAACATACGCTTATTTGTAGGATGTCTTCATTTTAGCATTTTACTCCTTGACATGGAATATTTAAAAAGCGACCCCAGCACTTTTGAGCCTCGGAAAAGATCCAAGCACTACATATTCATCAAACCATGCCCCTGAAGACATGGATAAACAACTCCATAAACATTTGCTGGTGAGAATCCAGCAAATGGTGCTGCCCAGTTCCTGCTTCAGTTCCAAAAGGCACCCACGGAACCTGCTGGAGGGCGGCCTGTTAATTAGCCACCTTTGGCACAGCTGCTGCAGCCCCATGCTTAGGTGCTCTGGATTTACACATAAAAGGAACACACTTTGGCAGGATAAGCAAGTTTTCAAGGGAGAAAATAAGAGAGAGGGAGATCTTCAATGTTTTTTAAACTTCTATGAAAACTACCTGGGAAAGTTTCTTTTAGGAAAAAAAAATGCAAAAGATTACATACCATAATCTCAGGGCATGAAGCACAAACACTGAAAAATTGGTTTCTGTGATTATAGGAAAAGGCTAACAAGTAAACACGAATGGTGGCCTCCAAACCACTATTCCACAAACTGAAAGGGAAACAGAAGGACTTTGAAAGACCCAAGCTGACAAGACCTGGCAGAGGCAAAATATGTTCCCTGTTATCCAGAGAAGACTACGCTATAAGTATTTCTCAAGAGGCTCAGATATTCAGAATTTAGTAAAGCTCAAGGGTTTTATGAGAAAATTCTTGGAGCACAGGAACGTCGTTAGCATTACAAAAGGAATTACTGCTGTTGGACTTCAAGTTCTGTCCCACATGGTTAGTGGTGGATGAAATCCCTGCCTATATCAGCCTTTTCCTGAGCTGCCGCAAAAATACTTCTGTCTGGAGCATGGAACCCATCAATAGAAATAAATCTTAATTAAGAATTGTGGGTACACGTGCTGTGTGGACAGCCTCTGCTCCTCACCACTCACACTGCCATAGTGACTTTATGAGATTATACAATTCTTACTTTGAAAACACACACACACACACACACACACACATATATATATACACTCATCATCTTAACTTGCAGATCCATTTACAAGCAGTTAATTTACCCATTCTCAGGACTCCTGCATAGGAATGGCATTCCCTCAGGTGCTGCTATAACTAATTATATAGGACACACACACACAAAAAATCCTTGTGTGGGCCATGGAGGTGATATAGCATCATATCTGGTCCAGTACAACTGGGCGTGTTGAGGACAAGGCAGACTGGAATGAGCATCTTACCCTCAAAGGAGTCAGGCACTAGCTCAGAGGGAACTAGTGACGTCCATGTGGGAACACAGCTGAGTCCGCCTAGGGACTCTAATTAGTGAAGAGAAAGCAGAAAATTGAGGTTTGGGGTAAAATCTATGGATTTTCAACACTGGCCACTAGGGGGAAACCATAAAGCGGAGAGCTGTTTGATCCAGGCTGGTCTCAGGTCAGGATTGCGTTTTCCCTAAGAGCTAGTTTGGATGCTGGGAGAAAGGAACGGAGATGAGTTTATGGTTTTTGTTTTTGTTTTTTTAATGTAGGAACGATCCAGTACAAATCTGTGTCTCACTGACATCACATTCCAGTTGTAGTTACTTTCCCTGAGTCATCACAGGATGTAACGTAAGTAAGTTGTGTGTCTCATCACATTTGTCTCAATTCACAGAGCCCACTCAGGGGAGGAGTCTGGACTCTGGCAAGAAGCACGCTGGGGCTGATGAGGGTTGTCTCCCTGTGATGGGTGCGAGAGAGCCATCCTGAGCTTTTCTATGTCATTCTGGGCTGTAAATCAAGTCCAAAGTCCTTAGCACCTTCTTAAGGCCTTCAAGTCCCCATCTGCACACTATTTTTCAACCACCAGTGCTAGCATATACCATATTTAGAAAACACTGACCTAGGATTTGAAGCTGGGACACTCAATATGCCCACTTAAAACTGCTCTGGTGAAATCCTCTGGAAATAATTCCTGACTCTCTCCCACTTGATGACACCACTGGAGGTGCTCATGTGTGTTGGGTAACAAGACTGAAGAGAGAGACAAGCACTGTATACTTACCAAATACTTGCACTATAACTTAACACACACTCTGGAACAAAAATTATCTGCCCTAAATACCACAAGTTATTGTTGAAATGTGGCAGGCTTATTTTAACCATCATAAGCTGCAGAAACTTTCTTTTTTATTTTCTGTAAATTGAGCACGTTTTCTGACCCTACCCTCTCTCACAGTGAGATAAAGCACAAAATTACAATAAACATTTTTAGTACATAGACCCTCTTTCCTAGCTCATCCCGGATGAGATTATCAAAGTAAACTACAAAACCCTGCCTTCCACAAAAGAGTCCTGTGTTCAAATAGACGCCACACAATGAGGTGATCTGGTCACCACGCAGGGCCCAGAATAGCCTGCGGAAGGCACAAAGGTAGAGCTTCCTTCAGAAAGTGGATTCAAGTCTTTTGTTTAGATTTGCATGCCTGGGGAGTCTGTGCGCCAATCTGCTTACCCAGCATGGGCACATTCATCACCTTTGCAGGGGACACAGCATTACATCCTGGCCATCTGCTGGCTTCCTGGTGTTGAGATCACACCTGCTTTTCTTCCTTATATCTCTCGCCTGTCACAATAATCATCAAAACTTAAATAAAAGGAAATGACCAATATGGATAGAATTTGACATTTTCAATGTAATTACATGTGTGTTTGTGTGTATATGTATGTATGTATATGTGTATATATATGTATATATGTATGTCTGTATCTCTCTCTATATAAATCTGTGTGCTTCTCAACTTAGGACACCTTACGTACCATACTTAAGAATTTTGCCATGTTGACATGCCATCTGAAACACTACTGACATAATATTCTAAAATTCAGTGGTGAATTGGCTTCCTTGTTTTCATTAGTTTCCTAGTATCAGCATTTTCTATTTGGGCATTTCATAGAAATATAATCGCATAGCACGTCAGCTTCTCTGATGCCTTCTTTCACTTAGCATCACATTTCCAAGGTCCATCCATGTTGTAGGACTGGACAATACTTCATTATTTTTTCTGTTGAAAAATGTTCTAATCTATGGATGCACCATTTGTTTATCTACTCATCAGTAAATGGACATTTGGGTTGTTTCTATGTTTTCGATATTATGAATAGTGCTGTTATGAACACTCACGCACACGTTTCGCGTTGACATATATTTTCCATTGCTGGGTTGCATGAACACTCTATGTTTGGCATTTTGAGAAGCTTCAACTGCTTCCCAAGCAGCTGTATCACTGTAGCTTCCTGCTGTGGTTTAGAGCCATGAGTGCTCTAATTCACAAACTCTCTGTCTATCTAAGTACCGGCTGTTACATTCCAGAGCTCTCCATCCATCCACAAAGGCTATTTCCAAAAGATCTTCTTTCTTTGGGGTGTCTATCAAGAGGAAGAATTCTCCACTGGGGATGGTGCCCATCCATCAGGGCCTCTTTGCAGAGTCTAAAACACGAGTACAAAAACATCAATGGAAACATCTGCCAGTTTCTGTTTTTCAGTCTGGGCAATGTTTCCTTTCAAATACCCGCATATCAACGAAGAATGCTCTTTTGAGTGCACCGACTGGAGTAGGTATTCATTCAAAGCTACACTGAGTATATGACTGAATATAAAAATGATTGAATAGTAACTCGAAGGGGTGAGCAAGCTCCGTGCATATTGGCTGAACACCCTGGGGTAGCTGATGCTATGCTAGATGTCACGAGTAAATGTGACAATTTACAGGGTGACAGAGATGTGGGGACTCACAGAGATTGCGTTCTACTGTGGAGACAGATAATAACTAAGTGGGCAAAACAGGTTTAAGGAAAAGCCTAGCTACTGGTAAATGTAAAAATAAAATAATAAAATAAAATAAAATATAAAACTAAGGAAAGTGATGGGGTAGAGGGTTGGGGCCTGGAGGAGAATGGTCTGAGAAGTAGGCAGGGGCCTCGGGCGGGGACAGAGCATCGGTACCAGAGGTAATACTGCGGCTACCGCTACTCTGAGCCTTCAACTTTTCAATTAAATTGTCACACATTTCTTAATTGGTCCCCTCTTTGGCATGTCAGTAAATTATTCTGATCCTTGGAAGAGAACTTTAGCTATATGTCCCCCTCTTCTTTCTACCTCTTGCATTGCTTCCTGAGTTTCATTATTTTTCAAAGCCGATTTTCCAAGCTTCTCGCCCAATAAACACCATCCAACATCCTCTTCTCTGATTTTAGAGTAAACTACAAACCCCTTCCTTCCTTCCTTTGTGGGCTCTTTCCCTCCAGGCCTCCCTTGCTCTCCATTCTCATTCCCTAACACCTCCCCGACCGTCTGCACTCAGGGAACCTGCCTTCTCCTCCGCTTCCCCAAGGACTTCAGACATTTCTTCAACAGCCAAGACTTTTTCCATGAGGAAGGTTCCTTATTTCTCACTGTCTTCCTAATCAAACTTTCTCAGCTCCCTCCTAACTCACATATATATCTCCTTCCAAACTTTTCTCCATCCTTTCCCAGATCACCAAAGTAGAGTTTACTGTAGCCCCTGCTGAGCCGATAGAACACTTTGTCTTATTCTTACCTGTATTTAATAAACCACCCTGTAAAATAAACCTTTTAGAGGAGCAAGCAGAGGGAGTCGTTCATCTCGTTATCCTCAGCATTCCCTGCAGGGAGTCGCACGAAGTGTGGGTATGAGAGACAAGTGAATGGATAAACAACCAAACCTGTTAACTTTCTCCTCCACTGGCAACCCTGCCCAAAAGGAAAAGATGTGAGCCCTTCAGAGTCCTTCAGCCACCTCTCAACACCAACAGCTCCACAGTAACTTGGAGGAAGATTTTTGACCCAAGCTGAATCACAGCCTTTCCTTGGGAGTTTTTGATGTCACTTTGGTGGAGAACATTCTTTTCCTTCTTCCTTACAGCATTGCACAGATACGCACTCAAAGCCGCTCAGGGCAACTTTGAGGAGAAATTAATTTGGAGAATTAAAATTTACACATAGAAAGAAGGAACAAAAAAGAAAGCGCCTGGTCTTGGTTCCCCCCATCTGGAAGGTTCTGACTTTCCGGCTACTAGCCCGTGAAGTCCAGTTTGTGCCCCTCCTTCCCACCTTTTTCCTGGGGGTTGAATTCCATGGTTCTTACCCTGGGACAATTTTGCTCCCCAATAAGGTGATAGACGGTAATGTCACAACTCAGAGGACTGTTTGCCTCTGGTATCTAGAGAGTAGAAGTCAGGGGCATTGATAAACACCCTGATGTGGACAGGGCAGCCTGCTACACCCCAGGGAAGGATTATCAGCCCTCAACCGTCAGGACTGAGAAACCCCACATTAACTCACTCACTCACACTTACAACAAGAATCCTAATCATTTTATGCAATCCTCAGACCTCTGCAGGCTCCACTGTGAGCATGAGGCTGCATACCCCACCCTGCAAGGATACCCACCAGGCTAAAGTCTGCCCCATAAAACATTCACCCTACAAAAGGAAAGTGTTCCAGCTAAAATGACCCATGTTTATTTTCAAATTGTCTTCCCTGGCATGAATGAGAAAAACGCTTTCTTCCCTTCTTGTTCTTTCTTTTTGTCCATGGAACAGACATGCCTTTGCAGAAAATTAAGTACCAGCAATGCTGGTTAGGTTTTTTTTTTTTGGCAATGTTTCAGAGTTTATGCAGGCTGTAGAGGTGGACTTACTAATTTAACTTGAAAGAATTTATTCTTCCTGGAGCGTAGATGTCCACTTTTCTGCAATTTGCTGCTTCTGTGCTGTCTAACAAGGCCTTGGTCTCCCAGCTGTCTTATCGATTGGTGTAGGTTACTGATTTGTTAATGAATTTGTGTATAATGTGGGATGTGAGTAGCCTCAAGGAATGCCTTCATTGCAGAGAATGGCCCTTCTAAATATACTTTTTATGTCTTTCCTTGTTTTTATTTTTGCCTTTTTTGATTGTTTTTGCTTTCTCTTTTGTTTGGGGGTGTTTACTGTGTACCTCATCTTCAGTAGGACAGTGAAATTAGACGCTGCTCTACATGAGTGGTATTTACTTGTAACGTGGATTCACGCAGAAGGGTTTGCTTTCCAAAGGCTTCCCCAGAGGGTCAAAAGCTCATTCAAGACTTTGATCCAACCTAGCATCTTCCCCTCAGTCCTTCCACACTCATCCTTTAACTGTGTACAGTCAGGATTCATGGGCCTCTCCCATAAATACACTTCCTAGTTACAAGAAACAGAAAAACGCACCTTGGAAATTGTTAAGTGGTTTCTTAATTTATAGAATACGTAATTGGTGTTAGCTCCTAGACACCAGAACACAGGTTCTGGGGAATTATGCCTATTTTTCTTATTTAACAACTGAGCAGTCTCAGGCATAAATACTCAGCACTTTAGGCACCTGTTGCGAAATAGAGTAATAATATCACTCTTATCCTACAGGACCCCTATGCCCATCACTTGAAATTACCAATATAAAGACACCTGAAGGGGTCCGGGCACCTGAGACCCATTCAGCAAGCTGAGTTCCCCATCCCCTTCTCTCCTGGTTGCTATAGAGCACTGATTTTCTTTTCTTTTCTTTTCTTTTCTTTTTTTTTTTTTAATTATTTTATTTTTTTCATTAAGTCTTTTGTACATAGCTCATAAATACATTTATGCCCATTTCAGTGTGTTGTTTATTTGTACAGATTGGAGTGCTTACATCATACTAATCAGCATAGCTTTCATCTCATTTACCCAATTACAGCATTAGGACATTTGTGTTCTACACATGATAGAACCAGCTTGTACTTGCAATGTGCTCCATAGGTGTGGTCCCCCCTACTATTCCCTACTATCCCTCCCACCCCTCCCTATCCCTCGCCCTCCCCTTAAAAAAAAAAGTATCCAATGTACTCAGTACTACTGTGAAAGCAATTTCTTTCTTTTTTTAAATTTTATTTATTTTGGGGGTTGTTTTTTTTTTTTAATGACATCACAGCTGTGTACATTAAGGTGATCATGGGGCACCATACACTGGTTTTATAGACCGTTTGACACATTTTCATCACACTGGTTAACATGGCCTTCCTGGCATTTTCTTAGTTTTTGTGTTAAGACATTTACATTCTACATTTACCAATGTGAAACCAATTTATAATAACTCACACTTGCATATGAAAAATGAAACACAATGTTAGGCTATGAGGAAGGAGGGAAGAGCCCTGATTTTCAACCGGTGTGCTGTGAAAGTATCTTAGGTGTGCCAAGACAATTTTTAAAGATAATTACTTAAATTATTTTTGAAAGAAATTCAAAGCACAGTAAGTATATTTTTTTTTTGCCTTTTTTTTTTTTTTTGATTAATATAACTTAATTGTGCCGAGAAGTTTAACTATTGGTTTAAGTGTGCTGTGAGATTTTTAAAAAGTTGAAAAACACTGCTGGACAATGTGAAAGAAATTGAGGACAGCGGCAACTCTTCTCATATCAGTCCTGAAGCAAACCAGAGGACGCTTTGGTTGAATAGAATACATCTTCTGAAAAGATTCAGAAACTGAGGCTTGAGCGTATTGAGCAACTTGCCCAAGGTAAGAAAGTGTGGTGGAGGCGGGATTTGATTCTGCGCTGCCCGTGCTGATGCCCATATAGGGTATTCACCCAAATATAGCCACAATCCTAGGGCCCTTTGAAGTGTGCCATGGAGAACATGGAACAAACAAGAATGGAGAATTTTACTTCCATTGTGGAAGGAGTGGAGCTAGAGAAGAAACAGAAGCCAAGGAGGGCTGTGATGGATAAGGTGGTAAGGCGGAATTTGAATGTTCATGAAATCTATTTCAATACAAAAGTGCAAGGGAGCTAATAAAAAAGCCTCCAGGAGAGCGAACGTTGTGAAGAAGGGATCAGGCCCCTCCTGGAACTTGAAAAGAAAGCAGATTTCCCCACAGGGCTCTCGGGGTAACATCCAGCCACCTGCCTGGGAGCTGCCTGATCAAATCTCAGGAATCTGTACATCCCTCAGGCACACTTAGTAGGGTGCAAGGTCCCTACTTTGTTCAGTGTCAACTGAGGAGGGGGGTCCTGCGATCAGAAAACTCCAGCTTTCTTCCTGTACACATCATTAAATGCAACTTGCTCTCTCCTTTACAAAAGCAGGCGCTGCACCTTCAAGTATTTTATGGAAAGGGCAAGTTTCTGTGACAAAGCCAAGTGGGGGAAACCGAGTTCCACAAAGCAGCTGCCCTCACAGGTCATCCAGGTGAAATCTGCCTTGGCTGAGGCAGCGCTGAGAGGTATTAGCCACGTGGATGCAGAAATGCAGTGGTGCCTCTCAACTTTGGGAATGTCTGAATGTCACTTTGTGTTAAATCAATGATCACCAGGGGAGAATTTGACAGCCTTAATAGCTGTGACTAATAGCAGCTTATAAAGTTTAGTAAAAAGAGCAGACAAAAACCCAACATAGCTGAGCCATGGCCCTTCACCAGTGGTAACAGGGGAAGGGATGTCCATCCTGTCCTCTGCACACTTGGAAAATGCTTGCTTGCTTAGTCTTTTAATTGTGCAGAGACTTAAGTGAACTATTTCCAGGAGCTGCAAAAATAGTTATAACCAATTTTAAATTTGTTTCACAATTTGCATTTTGCAAATTCCCAATTGGAGGAAATCTCTTGCTCATAGTTGAGTCCCATGTTGCTTAAAGAAACACGTGGAAGGATAAACATTGATGCTTAACTGACTCATGAATAATGATCATTGTATCAACTTCACATAACAATGGAGTTCAGGAGGTAGCCTGAGCTTATCTTTTTCTGTAAAGACAATGAAACTGAGATGCTCAGAGTTGAATTGACCTGTTCAAGTTCACAGTCAGGAGGTAGGAAAATGGCCGTGGTTCTCTCTGTTAGAGGCAAAGTAGACTGGTGGTTATGAACAGTAGCTACCCGAGTTCAAATTCCAGACTCAGCACTTACCACCTGTGGAATCTTAGCCCAAGTGCCTAATCTTTCTGACCTTCAGTTTCCTCATCTGTGAAATGGAGATAGTAAAATCACCTGCCTGAGAGTTACAGAGGCTTCAGGGAGCCAGGACACATGAATTCTTCAGAACAGGCACTGGCACTTGGTAACCAGGGCTTAGATATTTGTCATTACCTTCACTCAAGTGCCACTTTTTTCTATACTATACTCGTGTTCTAAGAGGGCAGGTATAGAGTAGAGATGTGTTGTTATTTTTTGACTGCCTAATTATCACTTCTATTTCTTGTAGTAAAAGCACTCTGATTTTTTTTTTTTGGTGGAGAGGGAACCTTCACTTTTCAATTCTGATCACATAATATTGGGGTAGGGCTGGAGCCAGGATCCAAGGGATATAAGCAGAACCGATTGGCACATTCCATTCCCTTGACCGGAGCAATTATTTTGGGAAGACCATGCGACCCTAATTGTCCCAGCCAGAGCCAAATTCCAGGGCTTTTGATGCAACTCCTTGGAAGAAGAATTTCCCTTAAAGCTGGGCTCCTTAATCCCAGGACTGCCTGCTGTCCAAAAAGGGAGTGATTCTAGTTTCCCAAACGTGGTTCTAATCAAGAGGAAAGCCAAGCCAAATACTAAAGTACTGCTTGTGAGCCAAGATCCAGTTGGGCTGACGTCTGAATTGGTTAGTGACGTGGACCAATATTCCATCGCTTTCCTTAACCCTTTTGAGGTTGCATTTCTGTCCCATAAAACTGAATGAATCCCAGTTAGTGCTCACAGTAACCTCTGCAGGCCCTTGGTGAGAGGAAGAGGAGGTTGTTGAACTCTGTACATGGCAGGTGTTTAAACTTCAAGCTCTGCACCAATGCAGAAATAAAGGTTGTCTTTTCTCTTACAGAGCTCAAAATAAACAAAGAAAACAAGACAATAAGGGCAATGCTTAAATAGGATCTGAGGTCTGACACACATTCACGGTCTTCCCAGAGTGGCTCCTAAGTTGGCAGGTGACACTGACATGTGACACTAGGACAAGGAAGGAGAAAACCCCCCACCAGTGTCACCACACCAAGAAGCTTCAAGATGCTGCATTACAGGATTTTGACTAAAGATGTTAATTCTTAACTGAAGGAGCCAAAACAGAAATGAAGAAAAAAAAAAACCTGTCTAATTAATATCAACACCACAATCTGCGTGGTGGGAACAAAAGGTTAAGAACAAAGGCTTTTATATAGTCAACAGGAAATGCATGCCGTACCTCCAATTAGAAAGGAAAAATAAATGTCTAAGTTACTGTTGTGAAACAGAAACACAAAATTAGGCCATCATGAGGGGATCTCTGAAAAGCAAATAGCAGCCTCTGTCTATTATTCAGAGAGCAACACTGAAGGAAGTACTTGAAATTGACAAAATAAAGCATAGGGACAGAGAAGATTAATGTAGGAATGAACTTATTCAAAGGCAGATAGAACCACAGGGGAGTGGGGCTCTGTGAGAGCAGAGTGAGATGGAGTAAGACAGGTAGGGGCAGGCAGGACACCGCTGATCTGGTCAGTTCAGGTCCGGCCTGACTTTTACTGTCTCCCATTCTTACCATTTTGTAAATTTACCTCCCATCCTAAAGATATCTACCTTGAGCAGTTAAGATGGATTGAGTCTGGGAGACTAACTTCTGAAGCAGAATGTTGTAATAGGTCACTCAGTTAGGGTTAATGTGATGTTTTCTTCAAACTATGCAAATTAAGAAAAAATACCACATTAGAAAAAGGATAACTTTTGGTATGTAAAAAGTAGAAATTGGAGTAAGGTTTGGTGAGCCTCTTCTGCTACCCCTCCACTGTTAAGCTTGGTCTTATCTTTTGTAGAGCTTTTTATGTTTATCAATAAACTCTGAATACTCTAACATGGCGTGTACTCTTTATTTCATCCTGGTTGTCCTGTTGGCTCAGAAGGGGTGTGTCCCCAGAAATCCTCTGGCCAGGGGTCTCCCCGTGTGGCTTGCAGTGTCTCCCTGGAAGGAACATGGAGGAATTGCTCCGTAGGGTGGCAAGCAGGTTTTCTTTTTTCTAACTCTCTTTTCACAAAGGAATAGTCACCCATCCTAGTCTGTTTTTGTGGCTCTGTGTTTAGTTGTGAGTCTTTAGGTTCTTTGACCGCCCAAGAACCCCCTGTTTAAAGCTCCAGCACACTTTTAATAACATCCAAACTGAGTGGCAGCTTATACTTAAATGCTTGGCTCCTGGCAACAAAGGGAAGGGCATTCATGCCCAGTAATTCATTGGAAATTTGCCAACAAATCCCAAGGAGACAGAGCTGTGAAGTCCTCTGGGTGCATCTCCTTTTCAAGCCAGCTGACATGACTCCGCTGCTGCCCTTCGAGCACTATTCTAAACCACAGCAACCTGGTGAGCTTACAAGAAAAGTGAACGCATGCAGGAGGATATGAACCTACTTTTTAATTTCATGCTCTTTTCGTGTGTCACTGGGAGGATCTTCAGAAATATTTTTAGTCGCCCTCTTACCTGTAGCTGAGAACTACCTTTTCAATTTTTGTTGTTGCTGCTATCTTCCCCTAAATAACAAGGTAAACCGACCAGCCAGCAGGCAAAATTTATTTGCACACTGTTCTTAGTAGGCTGGTGCAGTGGTTTGTTATCTCACTTGATCCATTAGCAAAATTTAAAAATCAAGGGATTGGAGATGCATTCCTAGAATGACAGATTTCCAAAAATTCACTCTTCTGCCCAAGCCATAAGAACATTGGCAACAATCGTCAAAATCAACTTTTTCAGAACTTGGAAACTAATGAAAGGCTTGAAGCTATCTCAGGATTATTTAAAGAGAACGCTTCTGAATCTCAGTATGACAATGAGGTTTGTAATGTTTTGACTTGCTGTATTTTCACCATCCCACTCTTAAATCTCAAAACCCCACAGCCTGGTAACCATAGTGGGTGTGGTTACCACTGGAGAGCCCCAGTCAGAGGGTGGAAATGGTGCTGGAGGACCCCTCAAAACCCACTGTCTGGAGAATTCTTATTATTTTGATATTTCTGTCAGCTCCCTGAAAACAAAAATCTCTATTTTCCATGTTTTTCTTTAGCCTATTCAGAACTTTCTGTCAGTGAAAAGCCGGTCTCCAGCAACACTTGTCAAAAGCTATCTGACACAGGTGTATGACACTGCAGCTGCCTGAGGCCGTGGTAGCAATGGGAGCTAACAAGAAGCTAGCAAAAAATCTGGGAAGGAAAACCTTGGGAATGACATGCTCACAGGGCCATGAAAAGCTCCTATGTGTTTTTGGAAAAATAGAAGGCCCCCTGCATATTCAGGGCTGTGCGCAGGCTCAGAAGGCCCTAATCTGTCTTCTCTGGCTCACCAATGGCTCCACACAAGCAGAAAGTAGGGCAAGGGCAGAGTTGTAATTATCCACAAGACTTTGAAGGCACACAGAACTCCAGAGGCACAGGTGAGGAGGGGCATTGGTTCATGGCACTTACGGAAATGTCTGTTTCTTTCTATTTCATTTTTTAAATTTCAGAATATTATGGGGGTACACACTTTTTGGTTACGTAGTGTGTTCTTGTATATTTTAAGCCCACATTATAATTTTACGCATCACCCAGAAAGTGTGTGGTATACCCATGTGATGTGCCCATCAGGTAGGAATTGACCTGTCCCCTTCTTCTTCCTCCCACCCACTTGAATTTCACTGAGTTTTGCTTCCATATGAGCGCAAAAGGGCTGACCAACTAGTTCCTATTTATTCATTTACTTACTTATTTTGTTGTTGTTGTTGTTGAGACAGAGTCTCACTCTATCGCCCTGGCTAAAGTGCCATGGTATCATCCTAGCTCACAGCAATGTCAAACTCCTGGGCCTGAGCAATCCTCTTGCCTCAGCCTCCTGAGTAGCTTGGATTACAGATGTGCAGCACTATCTCTGGCTAGTTTTTCTGTTTTTTGGTAGAGATGGGGTCTTGCTCTTGCTCAGGCTGATTTCAAACTCCTAAGCTCAAGCAATCTACCCACCTCCACCTTCCAGAGTGCTAGGATTGTAGGTATGAGGCACTGTGTCCAGCCTAACTAGTTCCAATTTAGTATTGGATACATGTGGTGTTCGCTTTTCCATCCTTGTGATACTACACTTAGTAGAAGAGTCTCCAATTTCATCCAGGTTGTTATGAAAGATACTAGATCACCATCTTTTTATGGCTAAATAGTATTCCATGGTATATATCTTGTTCTTGTTTTTTTTTTTTAATTTCAGAATATTAGGGGGTACATGTTTTTTATTTACACACTTTAAAAAAAAAACTAATTTCTGATCTAATCAAGGTGAGACTTTAGAAAACACACACACACACATACACGCACACACAAATCTGGAGATACTGACTTCAGAGAAGTAGTCCAGGAAAGTTACTACACAAATAAATAATAACAAGGACAATAGTGGCAATAACACACATTATAAGTAACAACTGTGGAGAATAATGGGAATCTAATTTCTAGAGTTGTCACATTATATTACTTAAAATATTCAGTTTTCAACAAAAATATATGAGACATGAAAATAAACAGGACATTGTGGCCCATATGTCACCCAATAATTCCATAGCTAGCAAAGCTATGTTAAAAAAAAAAAAAAAAAAAATGATGTGGAATGAATGTAGTGATACCAAGCAAAAGGGACCTTGGCAAAAGGTGTTGCCAAAAACAAAGGTAGTCATTTGAAAATGATAAAAGTGTCAACCTATCAGGATGAAAACAATAATAAATGCAATCAAACAATGACCGCCCAAAATGTGTAAATCAATCACTCCATCATCAATCATTCAAAAATAATATTTGAAGATTTCAGTACTCACTAATTTAATGTAGTTCAGAGAAATTAGACAAATTATCATCAAAGGAACAGGAGACTTGTATACAACTATAAAACAACTGTATCAAACAGGTGTCTATAGAATGCTCCAGGATACATTTTCCTTAAGTGCACATTGAACGTTCTCCAAGATAGACTGTATGTTTGCCATTACACAAACCCTCATACATTTTTTTTTTTAGTTTTTGGCTGGGGCTGGGTTTGAACCCGCCACCAACATCATATGGGGCTGGTGCCCTACTCCTTTGAGCCACAGGTGCCTCCCATCTCATAAACTTAAAAGGATTAAAAAGGGAAAGTATCTCCACAGATCAAAATAAATTATATTTAAAAATTAATAATGGGATGTAACTTAGGAAACTCAAAAAATTAAACAGTACCCTCCTACTTGACCAATGGGTCAAAGAATTAATAAATTTGCAAACTACTTTGCTATGTGTAAAAACAAAAGCACAGCATATTAAAACCTATGAGATGCAGCTATAGCAATAATCAAGGAAAATTTATAATTATAAACACATATAAAAGATAATTTTTTTTTTTTTTTTGAGACAGAGTCTCACTCTGGGTTGAATGCCCTGGAGTTATAGCTCACAGCAACCTCGAACTCCTGGGCTCAAGCAATCCTCTTGCCTCAGCCTCCCAAGTAGCTGGGACTATAGGCACACACCACAATGCCCTAGAGATGGCATCTTGAACTCCTGAGCTTAAGCAATCCACCTTCCTCAGCTTCCCAGAGTGTTAGGATAACTGGTGTAAGCCACCGTGCTTGACCTAAAAGATAATAATATTTTAAAATTAATAACAAGTTTTCTACCTTAAGACATAATAAATAAAGAAGAGGAAATTAAATCCAAATGAAACAAATATTATCACAGATAATAACAAACTAAATCAAATACTACATAACAATATAAACAATAAGATTAAAGCAAAAAATTATGAGATAAAGAATAAGAAAGCAATAGTTCTCTACAAGAAATACAAACAAAAAAAAAAAAAAAATTAGTTCTTTAAAATGATCCACAGCATTGGCAACCCTTTAGCTGGACTGTCTAAGGTCAGAAAGAGGAAAGACTCAAGTTACTAAACCAGGAAGAAAGTAGGAGCATCACTACGCCAGATTGAAATAAAATTGAGTATAGGTTGATACTCTGTAAAACTATATGACAGCAGAGCATTTAACTCAGACAAATTGAACTTCCATCTAGAGCAACTTAGAAAACCTGGATAGACCTATGAGAAATTCAGTGCATAGTAACTGGAAAATTTTCTTTTTTTTTTAACTTAATTTTTATTAAATCATAACTGTATACATTTATGGGGTACAATGTGATAATTTGATATACAATGTGGAATGTTTAAATCAAACGAACATAACCATCACCTCACTTACTTATTTTTACGGTAAGACATTTATGATATACTCTTAGTTGTTTTATAATGTACCCTTGCATTGTGTATATTAGGTAAGATCTCTCCACTGGCCCTCCCCTCCCTTCTTCCTCTTTTCCCTTCTTTCTTTCTGGACTGTCTTTGTGTTTTATTATTCATATGAATATGAAAGCATTTATACATTGGTTTCATAACAGTATTAAGTACATTAGATACTTTTTCCCCATTCTTGAGATATTTTACTAAGAAGAATATGTTTCAGCTCCATTCAGGTAAACATAAAAGATATAAAGTTTCTCTTCCTTTTATGGCTGCATAGTATTCCATGGAATACATATACCACAATTCGTTTATCCATTCATGGGTTGATGGAAATTTAGGTTGCTTCCATGACTTGGCTATTGTGAATTGGGCTGCAATAAACATTCTGGTACAAATGTCTTTGTTATAAAATGATTTTTGTTCATTTGGGTAGATGCCTAGTAATGATATTGCAGGATCAAATGATAGGTCAACTTTTAAACCTTTGGCTAGCCTAGCCAGAAACAGAGAAGCAAAATCTCTAATAATGTCAATCAGAAACAATAAAGGAGAAATAATAACAGATAGCA
Source organism: Loris lydekkerianus (assembly GCA_963574355.1). NCBI lineage: Eukaryota > Metazoa > Chordata > Mammalia > Primates > Lorisidae > Loris > Loris lydekkerianus. The sequence goes on along the minus strand of CAUYPK010113886.1, from coordinate 15,354 downwards.
CAGAAATTCAAAAAATCCTCAATGATTACTATAAAAAACACTATTCTCAGAAATATGAAAATCTGGAGGAAATGGACCAATACCTAGAAGCACACCACCTTCATAAACTCAAGAAAGAATTAGAAAAACAGCATCAACTATACAAAATTCGCCCCCACCCCACCCCCCCAAAAAAAAGTCTGGGACCAGGTGGCTTCACCTGGTAGAATCAGAATTCTACCAAACATTCTAAGAGGAACTAGTACCTATGTTACATTACCTTCCCAAAAACATAGAAAAGGAAGGAGTCCTCCCCAACGCATTCTATGAAGCAAATTACAGCTTGATTTCCAATCCAGGAAAGGACCCGAAAAAACCCCCAAAAACTATAGACCAATATCATTAATGAGTATTAATGCAAAAATATTTGATAAGATCCTAGCAAACAGAATCCAACAATACACCAAAAAAATTATACACCATGATCAAGTTGGTTTTATCCCAGGGTTACAAGGTTGATTCAACATATATAATTGGGAAATTTTCCATAAAGAAAATCACAGTCCCAGATAGCTTCATTGTTGACTTCTACTAAACATTTAAAGAATTAAAACTCATTCTACACTAACACTTCCAAGAAGGAGAAAATAAAGAAGAAGAAAGGTCGGAGAAAGAGGAGGATGAAGATAGAGAGAGAAGCAGGAAGAGGAGAAAAAAAAGAAAGAGAAAGGAGGAGAGATGGCGAACACTTCCAAACTCATTCTGAGACCAGCAATTCCCTTATATCAAAACCATACAAAGATATTACAGAAAAAGTGTACTATTATAAATGCATAATACATTCCTTATAAATTATATATAATGATTTCTTTTTTAGGGAAAGAAACTTTCTTTAGGGAAAAGAAACATCTGCCACCACCACTAGGGCCAGCTTCTGGGGTGTGTGCATTCACAGGGCCCCTCCTCACAAGGCCCCCGAGTTTGCTCTGAGGTTGCTGCCTTGAAATTCTTGATAGTGTCAACTTTATATTGCTGATTCATGTAAGTAAAGTTTGGTGGGGGTGTGTGCAGCAGGGGAGGTACTTGCAGCTTGCTTCAAATGCAGAGAAAGAATAACAGTGTCCTAAAAGCACAGCCAAGCAAGGAACCCCTAAGATTCTTACTGCTGTTCTTCCAACCAGCTACACTGATGATGATGACACAGAGTAAAGAGAGAGAAGGGCCAATCCACAGGTTCCTTTCCTTTCCATCTGTGTTTACTCAAAAGGTAGGGAGCATCATGAGGCTTCACCTATGTGGAGAAAGGAAGCAAGGTAGTTGAACTAATTTCATTCTGTGCTTCTACCCTTCTGTTAGGAGCAAAATACATTTGCATGCATGACTACCAAACACAAATGGCTTAATTTAAGAGATTCCACAGACAAGTTAAATTCTGTTCTATCTGCATTTGAATATGTCATTGTACAATACAAATATGAATAATAAAATTCAGACCAATCATTTAAATTTAAAATTTTCTCTACTTTAATGACATTAAATAGCAAATTTAACGCATCACGTCGTGTTAAGAGAAAGACTGAGGAAAGAAGGCAAACACTTTATAATTTAGTGCATTTGGAGACATGTTTTTCCTGCTGTTTAAAAGTTGGGCCTCCCCATTTTCATTCTGCCTTCAACACTACAGAGCCTACTGTGACAACAGGAGACTAATAACACCTGCACACCACATAGATCAATTGCTATTTATGGGTGGACAGTAATATAACCAGAAGGTGGACTAGCTCTCTCTCTCCTGCGTTTCTAGAGCACATAAAGGGTATTTTTTGCTATGGACTTCGCCACACTTTGGTGTGAATTTGGAATATTCCATGCTGCTTGTCCAATTTGATAGCCTCTGTATAAGTCCACGGAAATCTGAGTCTGATTCATTTTCTTACTAATCCCCCCCAGAACCTCTTTAAGAATAGGTACACAGCAAATGTTTTGCATCTTTGTCCCCAGCCAAACCGATGGACTCTTACAGGGGGGTTTCCTCTGGCTCTCAGCCTTGCCCTGACGCCTGGCATGAAGCACGTGGCAGACTGGACATTCAGACAGTAGGTGCTGGCGGATACCGAGTCTTCCAAGAAATGCGAGCTGCCATCAGAATGCAAAGGGGACATTGGTTCTGCCTCTCCACCTCCATTCTTCTTTTTCCAGGTGAAAACTCCTTGAGTTTTTTCTCTGAGAAACTAAGTTCCCTTCATCTTGCAGTTGTGTTCAGGCTGAATTAATCCCTGCCGCACATCCAGAGGTGGAAACAGGACTTAGACCCAGCCAAGCAGCACTATCCAGCCCACATCCACAGAAAGACTGATTCAGCAATGGGCATCAGGCCCAATTCTGCTCATACCTGTGGCTTTTGTTGGTATGATTTTGTCTGCTGGACTCGAACCTGGAATGATATAAACCATGGAGATTGGGACAGGAGTTGGTGGTGGCTTCTGAGAAAGAATTCCTCTTGAGAATGGAACACAGAACAAAGAACTGGGAGATGGAGAGAAACCGGCCCCTGAAATCCCTCAGGATCCCACTTCGCCAAAAGCTAAAATGACCCTTTTAGTTCCATGAGCCAATGAACTTCAGTGGGTCTTAAGAGTAAACACTTTTGACAGAGAGAATGTTTGTTTTATTTACAGTCTGTCAAGAGATACCCTTGATTTCCACAAAGACTCAAATTCTCTCTTGGAATTCTGGTCTTGCTGCTTCTATCATTTCATGCCTCACTATCCATAGAGACCAGGGGAGAGGATACCTCACACTCCTTGAGCTTTGGTGTAAGGAAAGAAGCAACCCTAGGAATACCACGTGCCCCTCATGCTGGTGTTGGAGCAAAAGGGGGCAGAGAAGTGTGTGACAAACTCAGACTGCAGTGCCCATCTAACGGGCTGTGTCAGTTCAGCTCAAGCGAGGATGTCAGGCAGACCAGGTCATGGCTTCAAGAGCTACATGGTTCCATATTTTTCACAATCAGCTGGAAATCTAGCTGTGCATTAAGAATCTGCCAATTTGCAAATGTGGAAAACTAATGAAGTTAAAAAGGAAACATCAAATAAACACTATTCAGACTTCTCAGAGACTTGTGGTCCTAAGTACTCAGATAGGGGTCCTCACCCCAGCATTTCTGCCCCCTCCTGTCACGATGCTGTGTGAATAGCAAGCCAAGTGCATCTTCACAGGGCGAGGAATCCCGCTCGGTTTCCGTTCTTGAGCAGGCAAGCTGATGTCATTTGGTTCCGGTCTTTCTAATCCCTGAATATTTAAGAGCTTTAGATTTATTTAGTCAAAACAAATGAATTTTGAGTTCATAGATTTGTGAAGCTTTTTAAAGTCATTCACATTTAGTCTCTGGAAAACGTTTTCTTTCCAAGCCCAGAAACCAGATGAATATTCCTAAGAATTAATAATGATTTTTAAATTGGGCATTACATAAATATGTTTTTATAAAAGTTGTAGGTGGTTTTATGGACAGTGACCTTCAAGCAGTATATATGTTTGGCCTAAATTAATTTGATTTTTTTTTTTCTTTTTGAGGCAGGTCTCACTCTGTTCCTGGGCGAGAGTGGAGTGAAATCATGTCGTAGCTCACACAACGTCAAACTCCTGGCCTCTAGCTATCCTCCTGCCTCAGTCTCCCAAGTAGCTGGGACTAAAGGTACCTGCCACAATGCCTGGCTAATTTTTTCTATTTTTTGTATAAATGAAGTCTTGTTATGTTGCCCAGGCTTGTTTTGAACTCCTGAGGTCAAGCAATTCTCTTCCCTTGGTTGAGGTGCTGTAATCCTAAAGTGCTGTGATTACAGGCTTGGGATAACTCTGCCCAGCTGATTTTTTAATGATTATTGTTCACTTGCAACTGTATAATAATAAGCACCATGGTATATTTTGAAAAATGAAAATGAAGAAATATCAATTGTTACTCCCAAATCTCAGGGAAAGCATGGCACTACAATGATTTTTCCCAAATGGAGTTTTAGGGGGACAGAATTTCCATTTGCAAAATATCAAAATGAAACTGTCCCAAGATTTTATTTTCTTACAAATTTCTTTATAACAATCTTAATCTTTCTAAGCTCTCCCATTATAGTATTTAAGCCTCTATTTTCCAAAACCCTCTAACAGTCTCCCAGAAACCCCACGCATAATTCCTGCCTGCTTTCGGTCCAAGGAAAAAGCTTCATGAAAATAGTCTCTAAATAGCAACAGATAAACAGGAGACTTAATATTATTTTTATGTTTATTTAGGAATAAGTATTTTATGTGTACTTTGTGTAATAATCTGTCTGTCTATCCAAGCCAATGCAAGTTAAACCAAAATAAGAGTCAATCAAAATTGGTTTGGGAGGGTGAATGAATTAAGTCAAAATTTGAACTTATACCAGAGGTCTAAAATCCAGCTCTTCACTGCTCTGTCATATGAACTCTTAGAAATTAATAGAGAAATAGCAGCTGACTCAAAATGATGATTTGGAGTCATTTCAATCAAAGCCTTCTAAGAAAGAAGGTCCATGCTGGTGATCATACAACAGTTATAATGACTATACCTCACATCCATGTCTTAAACCACTCTCTGACTCCCTTTGTTTTGGGGCACGAATCACATTGTAAGTGTCACTAGGCATGCATGAATGTCATGGCTGATTTAGCAAAACCTTTCTACTTCATATATACCTTAGTTCACTGAGAAGGCATTTGTTGAAAACCTGCTCTGGGCATCATAAAGATTATACGTGAACTAAGACTTGATCTCTGCTCTCTCAGATCATTAGAAAGGATATTAAAAAACATCCCCAAAACATCTAAACAAGTGCATAAAACAATGATATATTATGAAAAGTGCTGTAAAGGACTTAAAACATGCCATCTCATTTTTAATAAACTCTTAATTATGGGTCAATCCTGTGCTAAGGAATTTATATTTAATATCTCTTGATTCACATTTATATTTCCAACAGAAGCACAGTAATGTGTGATAATAATTAAGCAGTAAGAACAGTGTCTTGTATATTGTAAGGATCTCAATGAATAATCAATGATCATGTTATTACCTTGTTAATGGTATAAGGTTACTTTTAGGAGGGTACTAGTAATCCTCACTTTACTAGCAAAGAATTAAAGCTCAAAAAGAGATGTGACGATCAGGTTTATGTGTTAACTTGGCTTGGCTATAGTCACCAGTTATTGCATCAAGCACTGATTCTAGGTATTGCCCTGGAGGTATTTTATAGATGTGATTAACCTCTGCAATCAATTGACTTTAAGTAAAGCAGTTATAATCAATAATATGGATGAGATGAATTTGATCGGTTCAACAGCAGAAGTTGTCTTGAAAAAAAAATAAATAAGTAAAAGAATTTCCCCGTGTACTGCAGATCCTTCCTGCATTTTCAGTTTGCCTTCCCAAAGGCTTGCAGGTGGATTCAGAGTCCCCTAGCCAGCCCCTACAATTGCCAGTCCCTTGCAATGTATCTCTTGATAAATGCATATCATACTGGCTCTCACCACCTAATGCAGTGGAAATAATGTCTACATAGTGGTACAGCTAGGCTCCCAACAGACACTCAAAGGTGAAAGCCCACACCTCAACTACCAGACACTTGCTTCAGCTTCTTGTCTCATCAGAGAAGTGGAATTAAACGTTCATCTTATCTAACTGTCAAGGCATCTTTAAGGGTCAAAATTAACTTCCAAAAATATCTTGATCAAACAAAGTGTCCACAAACAAGTGATGATTTTTTTTTTAGATGGCTGAGTTTGGTGGCTCATGTCTGTAATCCTAAAACTCTGGGAGGCTGAGGTAAGAGGATCCTTTAAGGTCAGGAGTTCAAGAATGGCCTGAGCAAGAGGGAGACCCCATCTCTACTAAAAAAAAAAAAAAAAAAAAAAAAAAAAATAGAAAGATTAGCCAGGTATGATGCTGCATGCCTATAGTTCCAGCTTCTTGGGAGGCTGAGGCAGGAGGATCACTTGAGCCCAGAAGTTTGAGGTTGCTATGAGCTAGGCTGATGCACTCTATCTAGGACAACAGGGTGATATTTTGTCCAAAAAAGTAAGGAAGGAAGGAAGGAAAGAAGTAAAAAAGGAAGGGGAAGGGAAAAGAAAGGGAAGGGAAGAGAAGGGAAAGGGAGGGAAGGGGAGGGGAGGAGAGGGGAGGGGAGGGGAGGGGAGGGGAGGAGAGGGGAGGGGAGGGAAGGGAAGGGGAGGGGAGGGAAGGGAAGGGAAAGAGGAAGTAATGAAAGAAGGAAGGAAGAATTTTGTTTTATATAATATGAAGTTCTGAAGTTCGACCTGAAGTTCACAAATCTCACAAATACTGACTATGAGGCTTACGGTTTATTATATTCTGGATGCTGTTATATCAAAAAAGTCCCCAGAATAAGAACTAGTTTAGAAGTCCATCTGTTCATCTTATCAGTGGGCATTCCCAAGCCAGCCTCTGAATGTGACTCTTACAATTTCATTTTGTTCTTTTCCCCTCAGTCGCCTTAAGTTCTGATTTCTAACACTGCAAGACACCTGTAAACTTCAATCAGAGAAGACCTAGATTGTTTGCTATGACATACATGATGATTTTCAGATCCAGCACTAGTCATTACATATCTCTGAAGTGTGCCTCGCCCGACATTTATACTCTATTTTCATGGCCTCTGATAACAAACAGGCATTGCAGCAGATGCCTTCAAAACTCAGATACCTGTTGTTCCCTCAAGAAAATGAGGAAAGTCATTTCAAATAACATGGTGCTTGGTGAAATGTTCAATAAAAATTCAACTCGCATCAATGCACAGTTCTTATGTCAAGGGGTTAATAGCCAATATGAGGAAGAGTGGAAACTATTTGTAAGATGTTTCTCTTATTCCCCACCCCCCACCCATGGACAGTAAGTATCCATCAGTAGCTGAGAGTAAGTGGGTAGTAATGTCCACCTCCCTGACCCCACGTGAGGTCACTACAGGGAAGGTGGTTGGCCAGTGGGTTGTTTTTGGTTCAGAAAGTTTTCTTGATCAAGTGTATCTTCAAAACTTGCACAGCAAAAAATAAAACAGGTGCATCTTTAACCTCTCTGTGGAAAACTTGAAGCTAGTGAAGCAACAATAAAGTATATGTTCCTTCTGTAGAGAGTTGGGGGAAATAAACCAAGAAAAATGCAAGAGACCATAAAGCTCAGGAGAGCAGAGACCTGCTTTAGTGTCTGGCACGTAGTGAGTGTTCAACCATTATTCATCAAGTGGATGTGAAGTCATTCAATAGTCCATTAGGAATTTCCCTTTTCTTGATATCTTTACCCCAGTGATTATTTTGGGAAGCATGACCTTGTCTACCCTGGACACTGTTGACTGGTCCTTAAATGACCACCTGACCCAAAATAGGCCAATGAAGTGACAGTAATAAAATTAAAGGAGCAAGTCTCTGTCTCAGCCCTCTTAAAAAGAAGAGATATAAACCCAGGAGAAGTTGATGGCCATTTCCTGCCACACGGACTTAGAAAACAGCTCTTCTGTGTGCAAAGAGAAGCAGAAATAAGGCCCTAGTGTTGACCCCAGCTAATCCTTTAAGAGAGGGGTTGATAATTCTCCATGCTTGAAGTCTGTGAGACACTCTGACGTTACACAGTAAGATCAATGCCCTTTTTATCTTGCATCCTCTGAGAGCGATGCTGGCCTACCATCTACATTTTCCACATAATCCTGAACTATTTGAACTATCCCCCATACCCATTTTTCCCATATCAGTCAGAGATAAGATCAGATCCTACACTCCTGCTGAACATCCTTTACCTCCCCGCTAGGAAGGCAGGTGGGTCATCATAAGACACTATGAACTAAGAGTCACAAGGGGTGGGCTCAATGGGCAGTGATGCTACACATTTCCTTAGTGACACAACATCAGCAAGAACCTCACCGTCCCCCTCCTCTGATCTGTAGAATGGAGAGCCACAATACATCTCCCCAGGGTTTGCAAGGATGGCTAATACATTGACAAAGAGGTCGGGACAGGAAGGAGAGGGGGGAAGAGGGAGAGAAGAAGATGGAGCAGGAAGAGGAGAGGAAGGAAAAGGAAAAAGCGAGAGAAGGAGAGAAATGAGAATCATTACTTTGACCCTGAATGGAGCTGAAATCACAACACAAATGCTCAAGCAGATGGTGGGCATGAGAAAAAGGCAGTGGGGTAGACACTGAATAAAAAGCCCCATGTTCAGAGTGAGGTGAACTTAGTATCTCCCTTTTACAACAGAGGAAACTGGACCTCAGAGATACAGTGACTTGCCTAGGGCCACACCCAGGGCTGTTGCTGTGCTGGGGTTTGCCTGACACTGAAGCACCTGCTCTCAAACAGTGCCCCAGGGTGCCTGGGAGGAATCCTGTTGAGAAGTGATGCAACCTCCAGGGAGCAAGTGTGGGTTTCTCCTCAGAGTTGTACCTTCTCACAGTAAACAGAAGGTATGAGCAACTCGAGTAAATTTAATTCATGGCCACGTCTCTGCATTGGATAGAGAAGAGCAGGCAGATGAAGTGGAGCCTGAGGAGGCTGAGGGGTGGAGGGGCAGGCATCTGTTGGGGCCACATGGGTGAGCTGTAATCTCCTGATCTGTACTGGGGATCTGAGGACCCTGTAGACAGACCTTCATGGGCACCAGCGAGAGAGAGAAGAGGGATAGACAGAGAAGAATAGTAGGAGAAGATACAGACTAAGAGATGTATGGGAAAACCGAGGCTTAAAGGCAGAGAACAACCAATAAACAGAAACAAAGCAAGAATAGAGTCATAGAGCATGCGTGGGTTTAGACACCCTACCCTGGCCTGCTCTCCTGCCTTCCCAGCATGGGTGGACCCTGCTTTCTCCAAGATCCCTGATCCACCACCAAACAAAGATGCCGTGTTTGGAATGTTGGTGCCCCCACCAAAAAAAAAATTATATGTTGGAACCTAATACTCAATATGGAAACATTAGGAGGCAGATTTGACATAGGACATAAAAGGGCCATGTGGCCCCAAGGGCAGACACTGGAGTTCCTAAGCCAGGGGACACTGGGACTGACAGAGCTTGATTGAGTCTCAATGGCTCCACATTCCAGAATAGGCTTAGCGTCTTGGGATTAGAGGTTGACAGGCTGCCTTATCCCTTCCCTATGTGAAGGTGCAGCAACAAGTGGTATCTTGAAAGCAAAAAAAAGAGCCCTCACCAGACACTGAATCTGCTGCACTTTGATCTTGGACTTCCCAGCCTCCAGAATTGTAAGCAATAAATTGTTATTGTTTATAAATCACCCAGTCTTAGGTACTTTGTTGTAACAGGTTGAATGGATGAAGACAGATAACTACACAGCAACCCTCCAAAAGAAGTGTTATTATTATGCTCATTTTACAAAATAAGAAACTGAGGCTCTGGTGTCAAGAGATATCACACATCTCATAAGCATCAAGGTGAGGGACTACATAAGCGTCTGACTCTGGAGTGCAGGCTCCTACCTCATTACTAAATCAGCTTAATGAACGTTTTGTGAAAGGAAGAGACTTCTGTAGTCCCAGAAGTCACAGGTCAGACACAGTCATTCTGCTTGTGTTGACAGATGGAGAATAGAACCTCAGTGTATCTATTACCCCCTTTCAGTTCTCCGGAATTAAGGAAGAGTTAAAGGGAGGTCACAGTATATTGTCCATCATCACAATCATTACAGTGCTAGGAGGGGGTGCAGGCCAGGACGGAGCCTCCAAGCAGCTTCATCTGTCAGGAAAGCAGGTTAACTTCTGCTCTTGGCTCTCAGTCAGCTTGGACTGGCACAACAAAACGCTTGGACTGGGAAGTTAAGCAGCGGGCTGTATTATCGCACAGTTCTGTAGGCTGAGAGTCTGAGGTCAGGGTCCAAGAGTGGTCTAATGCTGGTGATAGCCCTTCCTGATATGCAGAAGACAGTCTTCCAGCACTGTCCACACATGCCAGAGAGTCAGTGCTGGAGTTTCTTGCTCTTTTCATAAAGGCTAATCACTCTTATGAGTTTATCTAAATCTAATTATTGAGAATTGAAGGTGAAGGCTTCAAAATATGAATGAAGGAATTTGGTGAGGACACAGTTGAGTTGGTAGCAAGTGTGAAAGGGGTACAGAAGAAGATCCCTCAGAAAGGCCCCTTCTCTCTGTAACAGACTGAATGTCAACATCCATAACCCAAATCCCCAGGACTTAGAAATGTTAGCTGTTTGTTTCTTTTGAGTAGAGTCTCACTCTGCAATCTGAAACTCGTGGGCTTGAGCAATCCTCTTGCCTCAGCCTCTAGAGTAACTGGGACTAAAAGTGTCCACCAGAATTCCAGGCTATTTTTTCTATTTTTAGTAGAGACGGGGTCTCACTCTTGCTCAGGCTGATCTCAAACTCCTGAGCTCAAATGATCCTCCCCCCTGAGCCTCCCAGAGTGCTAGGATTACAGGCATGAGCCACCGTTCTGGGGCTATAAATATTTTTATGTAAAAAAAAAAAAAAAAAAAAAAAAGGACTTTGTGGATTTCACTGAGTTAAGAACTGAGTGAGTGGGATGACCATTGATGGATTTCCTGGGTGAGCACTGAATGTAATCATGTTCCCCCTTACGAGAGGGAAGCAGAGGCAGATTTGACTTAGAATATAAAAGAAGGAAGGGCCACGTGGCCCCAAGGGCAGAGCCTGGAGTCCCCAAGCCAGGGAACAGTGGGACCACCAGAAGCTGGAAGAGGCAAGAGCTGATCTCTCCCAGAGCCTCTGGACAAATACCCTGCTGACACCTTGATTTCAGACCAGAAAAGCTGATCTGGGGTTTCTGTCCATTGGAACATCCAGAGAATACATTTCTGTTCTGTTAAATCACCTAGGTTGTGGAGCTTTTCTACAGAAGTAGGAGGAACCTATACACCATGAGACAGAGGGCGAGCACAGCCACACAAGCGGAGAGGCAGAGGCTGCAAGGCAGATGGAGGCAGGCAAATCACGAAGCACAGGAATGGAAGGGGGAGGCGGAGCACACCGCAGTTTCCACGTGAGTCAATCCTGCACTTGTGCGCCTGGGTTTCCACTCATTCAGGTGGGTCCTGCTCCCTAACAGCATTGAATAATGAGTACATCAGTGTTTGTCTGTCATTCTCCCATGTATGTGAATCTATTAGCACTTTAGTGAAGCTCTGTCTAATTACATCTGTAACCCTCCAATATCATACACCCTTCTTTGTCGACTGAATGAATCTTCTTATCTAGCTTAGGCCAAATTAAAATTTAATACAACACCAAGTTGCCGCAGAACCAGCATTTAATTAACACCTAAACCTGATGAGACAGCACCACTGAAATAAGTGCTCCAGGAAAGAAGTGTAAAACTCAAGTCCTCCTCCGTGGCCTGACTGGGGTGTGAATAAACCTTCCTAGAGAGTGGCTGCAAACTAGTTTTTGGCAGGGCCAGGAAGTTAGGGTAGATTTGGCTGAAATCTCTGGCCGGTTCTCAATCTTTTGGACAGATCTGGTTTCTGGGTGTCTGGAAAGAGATGGGAACAGAGAATGAGAGGGAGACAAAGACAGAAACAGATGTAGAAATAATAGAGAGAGAGAGAAAGACCAAGAGCTCACACACGCCCAAATGAAGAGCGTCCAAGACAGAGAAGCAGAGAGTCAGAGGCAGATGTGTGTGCCCAGGACACAGGCAGAAAGGTAAGCGTAATGAAGACACCGCCAGGGTAAGAAAGCAGAGACGGAGAACCAGGCAGGGAGAGAGAGGCACAGAAATATCCAGGGTGGAGAGAGAGACAGAGACAGGGAAGGAAGAGAGGGAGGGAGAGACAGAGACAGGGAAGGAAGAGAGGGAGGGAGGGACACAGGGAGCTGGAGAGAAGAGAGGATGTGGTGGCGATTTCTGGGCAGGATAAGGTCTGACAGCCCTCCCAGACCCGTCCGCTCCGAGCTGGGGTCCTCACCCACCCCCTGCCTCCCAACAAGAAGAAAAACTCATCTCAGGAGTCTGTAGAGAGAAGACTTTTTTTAATTTTGAAACATCTATGGATTATAAAAAGACGGTTCTATGTCATTATGAACAAATCTGATAGAAAACCTCATTTTTGTTCCCCAACGTCTTAGAATAATTATCTTTCAGATAAAGTTAAAAGAAGGTAAGAGTAGCCAGGTTCAACGAAGACTACATCTCATTTTCTTATTTTTTTTTTTTTATTGAGTCATTTGTACATAGATCATAAATACACTTATGCCATTATGGGATTCAATGTGTTGATTATTTGTACAAATTGGAGTGTTGACATCCTACTAATCAACATAGCTTTCACCTCATTTACCCAATTACGGCGTCAAGACATTTGTGTTCTACACCTCATAGATCCAACTTGTACTTGCAATATGCTCCATAGGTGTGGTCCCCTATTAACCCTCCATCAACCCACCCCCTCCCCTCTCCCTCCCTTTTCCTCCTTCATCCTAGGCTATAGTTGTGTTTCATTTTTCATATGCAAGTGTGAGTGATTATAAATTGGTTTCACAGTAGTACTGAGTACATTGAATTTTTTTTTTTCCATTCCTGAGATACTTTACTAAGAAGAATATTTTCCAGCTTCATCCATGTAAACATAAAAGAGGTGAAGTCTCCATTTTTTTTATTTTTATTTTTTAATGCTACATCTCATTTTCTATGGACTGCTCCCAGGTCTACCCACCTGTTGGAAACAGGTGTTGTTGGAAAGGGTCTGGTTGGACTATGCTTCCTTTGTGCTATTTAAACTATGCAAATTCAAGGACACAGTGCGACTTTTTTTCCTTATTTAATAATTATTCACCACCTTTTTCTTTTCTCCCAATGAGAGAGGAAGGAGATGGATCTATTAAGCCAGCTTAATGTATAAATGAGATGATTTGCTAAATTATGATAATCTAAAGCAATTATGACATGGCACACTGGCATTTTGAGTCATACTTCAGGGTATAAATATGTACGGATCAACGTGCCAGAGGCAATGCTGTTTTTATTATTATTATTACTATTATTTCTAGTATTACATAAAAATCAACTCTATCATTTCCTTGCCTGCATCTTGAGCAAGTCTAGTTTCTCAAGGAGATGTGAGGCAAGGCAGAAATTACACCACTCCTGGAATTTTGTCTTGCTAGAAAACCACACACAGGAACCGTTGTAGCCTCCCCTGTATTGAGAGGAAAGCTTGGCTGTTCTCATTCTCTAATAAGTACCTTGGTAATTTGGAGAAATCATTTGGATTCCCATTTTTTGCAAAATCACTCATAATTTGTGAAACAACCTTTCTCTGGGTCCCTTTGTTGTAAAGGGGAAACGCAATACCATCGTTCAAATCACCCTAAAGAGCAACATGAAGTTTGGGGTTTTGCTTCCGAAGGGTCTACCTAGAAAATGGTCCTTGTTTATTTTCAGGAAAGAAAAGAAGCGGGAACTTTGCTTTTCCCTCTGCGATGCTGTTGGGAGCTGTCCTCCCTAACAGCCACATTCCCTCTGCCATGCAGGTGACAGACAGTGACATTACCTACTATTGTAATCATTATATTTTCCTCATTTCCATCTGAAGAGAAAATTGCGCACGTTATTATATCCGATGGTGTTTTAAATGAGTCTGGGTGTTCATATATCATATAATGCGATGTGCTGAGAACTATTATTGAGAGGAAACTGGCAGGAAGAAACGAGAGGTTGTTTCTTACTCCAGAAGGGGGGAAACAGGGGAAGGAGTATTTTGTGATTTTGAGAGGAATACCCATTCTCCCAGATCAAAGTACACATTGTAGAGTCACTCCCTAAGTGAGAGTTGCCAATTTGCCAATTAATGAAGCCATCTGCAGACAAGGTGGATTCCAAAATATGTCAATTTATTGTGGGCATTGCCTTGAATTGCTGACCCCTTTACGCTTCTGCGTTGCCTTCAAATTTTCACACAGTGAGCCAGCTTCAGAGTTTTTTTTTAATCTGGCACTGGTTTTTATTTAAAATCACATAGCTCAAAATAATTGTAACTCGCTAAAACTCAAGTAATTTTCATTTCAATAAATGATGATTTCCTCTCTCCAGTAGATCAGGGAAAAATTTAAATAAAAAGTAAAGAAACAAATAAGCAAAAACACTGGCATCATCTTTCTCTCATATGCAGATGTGATTCCATCAGCAAATTTTGTCCACACCTTCAAATATCCTGGTCCAAGCCACCACCACCATTATTACCTGGATGACCACAACAGCTTCCTAACTGGTCTCTTCCATTTGGCCTTTGGTCTGCTCTCAAAACAGCAGCCAAAGTGGTGTTGTTACACTACAACAAGTTTCTCTTCTGCTCAAATTCTCCAGTGGCTTCCAAAGTCCTGGGGAAAGAAAGCCACAGTAGTTCAATAGCAGAGAAAACCCACCATGACCCCTCCCTATACCCCAGATCCGTGCCTGCCCCTGGGCCTTTGTACTAGCTAATGGCTCTGCCTGGAATTCCGAGCTGTCTACAGGGTTCACACACCCACCTCCTTTCATCTCTACTCAAATGGCACATTTCTGAGAAGAATTTTCTTGGACTCTTTCTAAATGACAACTTTCCTTTTAACCATTCACACACCGTATCCCTTCCTTGTTTCATGGTTTTGTCTTGGTTTTCTTTTTCCCTTCTTGGCACTTTCCATGATGTAACATACTATTGACACTACTGGGTATTTTGTTTTTTTGTCTGCCCCCAAACAACTTATCTTCCATGAAGACAGAGATGTTGTCATTGTTAAGTCCTTGGTGCCTAAAGTCACGCTTGCCATGTATAGGAGGCTCTAAATATATATTTCTTAAAAGAATTATAGAGAAGAAGGCAGAAAAGTTAACTGTGTGGCCTTTATACAATCGCTATTGATAAAAGGCTCAAAAATGATTGAAATGTATGTGTCCTACTTTCTAAGAGAATATCAGAAATCAATTAGCACCGAAAGTCTACCTTAAGTTATAAGGAAGTAGAAATGAAAATAATAGGATATTTCATATCTCAAATTAGCAAACTTTCTAAAAAATAAAATGGTATTACCCCGTATTAGTATGAATAAGCATTTTCTACACTACCAAAGAAGGACTATACTAATTAGTACAACTTTTTTAAAAAAACATTTTGGCAACATATAGCAAGGCCTTAAACATATTGATAAAAATTAAACTAATAATTCAATTTTTAAAATTAATCTAGAGACTGGCTGGATGTAGTGGCTCAAACCTGTAATCCCAGCACTCTGGGAGGCTGAGGAGGTTGGATTGCTTGAGCTTAGAAGTTTGTATTCTTCTTAGTAAAGTATCTCAAGAATGGAAGAAAAAGTATCCAGTGTACTCAGCCCT
>CAUYPK010113882.1:0-31142 GCA_963574355.1 Loris lydekkerianus | reverse complement strand
CGGCCTGAAACTGCCTCTACCTAGATACAGCCAATGTGGTACCATGCCACTGGCCCGACCCTGTCACTCACCTCTTCCCCCGCCTTCTTTCCCTGCCCCTTCTCCACAATAAAAAAATAAATAAATTAAAAAAAAAAAAATCCAGGTTGGTACAATAAGTCAGACAAGGTTATTGTAAATGAATGGAGAGGATAAGGATCTCAGTGAAGAAATGGTGGTAGTAATGGAGCTGTGGCCTCTGTTTAAGGAATATTTAGGAGATTGGCAGCATGTGGAGATTGGTTGGATATTAAAGAATACATGACAAGAGCAGGATTGGGCTGTCAAAGGAGAAGATATATAAACTCACTGTAGACATGTTAAGTTTAATAGGATTCTAGGGCACTCAGAATGTCCAGTTGAGTATAGGCATCTAACGATTAGGAATTTATTTATTTATTTATTTATTTCTCAAGACACTAATTTGGAAATCATCAGTATATGATCGACAATTTTAAACTATAAGAGAGGCTAAAATCAAGAGAGTAAAAATAGATCTTATGAGCCTTGGAAAGGTAAATGTTTATGTGGAAGGAAACTTAGGAGTTGAGCAAGAAGATCTGGCAAAGGAAAGAGCATCACAAAAATCAAGGAAGGAAAGACTTGAAAGAAAGTGGACATGACTAATGATGTTAAATACACAGGAATCAAGGACTTAAAATGGTCACTGGATTTGGTAATTACAGAATAAGTGATAACTTTTTAAAAATAATTGAAGTGGAGTACATTTGGGAGTGATATCAGATTGTAACAGCTTAAGAAAAATTCACAACTCTCCTAAGAACTTTGTTTCTGAAGAGCAGAAGATGAGGTAATGCCTAGAGAGTTCCAGGGAATTTTTTCTTTTTTTCTTAATAAAAGCTTCAACATATTGATAACTTTAAGGAAAGAACATTAATATTTATTGAGCACTTAGTATGTTGGGTATCATTCATCTCATTACGCCATTCTAACCCTCATAAGAGGTTATAGCATTATCAACATTTCTTCAGATAAGAAAATTGAAGCAAAGATGTTATGTGCTGCTTGGACAATTAAGTTCACAAACTCATCATAGAAAACGTGCTATATACTTCATTGCTGAATATTACTATGGTCACCTTCAAAGTACTGCATTTGGGAAGCTAAGAATTGATGCCAGTGCCTAATCCATCCTTCAAAACAATTTTGGAACTCTTTTTCTGGAATGGTCATTAAACCTGTCATTGTATAAGGTCTGAAAATTAAGTTTATGAACTTATCCTAGAGAAATTGATATTCAGCAATGAGGTATGTAGCACTTTTCCCAGGATGAGTTTGCAAATTTAATTGTCAGATCTTGTATGTAGGCATTGAATGACAGAATCAAAGCCAAAGAGATCCTGGCAGGCTGCTTAGATAGTGTGATAACATTCAAGATTAAATATATCAGGGAAAAATATAACGGCCTGTATTTAACTATTAGTTGACTGAACAAAGAAAAAGAGTTTGTGTGCATCAATGCCATGGACTTAAATGGACAATAGGCTGTGTGAGCCTAATGTGTAAGAAGCTGACAGTCTTTTGTGACCTTAAGAGAGACGTGTGAGTTACCCTCATCTGGAATGTAGTGCTCAGTTCTGAGAATCAACTTCAATTGCCAAAAGTAACAAGGACATGGGAAGAGTGACAGGCAGATAGATTTTAGCTTAGAATAGAAAATTTTCTGATCGTTAAATTTTAAAGTGGATTGTTTTAAAAGTCCTTAGTTTAGTTCACTCCCTTGTATTGAACAGGTGTAAGCTGATATTGAAGGGCCATTTAAGACTCCCTGAAAGGATCCTTGCTTTGAGTAGGAGATTAGAGTCAAAGTTCTTTAAATTCTCCCACACAATTCTAAATTTGCATATTCTTTATTTGTTCATAATATTGAAATTTTACTTTTTTTTAACAATCCAAGTATTGATCTCCTTTTCTTTTGTTCTTATTAAGCAGAATAAATATATCCACTGGGACTAGAAATATGAACTAGTTACTAACCTATTTTGAATTATTTCTGATGTTGACATCTTGGATTATTTTATCATAATTTTGGTTGAAAGTGTCATAGAAGTTATCTGAAAATGGCACTGCTCAAACTGGCTCCCTGTTAATGATTTCTCATTTTGTCTAGATTGTCTATCTCACTTTTATTCCAGATCTGAAGCTTTGGTCAAATTTTGAAATTTTTACATCACATGTATAGTATTTAGATAGTGGTACAGTAAGACAGTAAAGATTTTTAAAAGGAAATAACTACTTTTTAATCCAAGATTTTTCAAAATATCTAAAACCAGAAGGTCAATCATCAACATTAGATAAAAAACTCTATAGGAACTTCTTCTCTTATTAAAAATTATCCAAAATGTAGTCAGAAATTACGCTCATAAATTGCATGAGCTAAGGAAATTGAATAAAAGGAGGTTAAAAATAAGAAACAAAAAAGAGAAAAATCTTCATAGTAGACCAAGTGAATGATATATCATGTGTTCTTTCATTTTCTCTTCACCCTACTCAGCAACAAAATGTCTTGATATTTGCTCTGTCCTCCAGATTGATAATGTCTGTTTTGGGCAGTTTCATAGTGCTTAGTTAAATTTACACTATGTTTATCTGTGTTTCTTTGTAAAATGTGTGGTTATTTCAAGCGTGCTTGTACACCATTTTTCCAATTATTTTGTGAACTGAGAGTAGGTGACATATTTTTCTATTCTATGTATGTGACTCCTCTTCCGTTTACCTGTTAGCACATATTATGTTAACACATCGGACTCATGTTCTATTGAGATAATCAAACTTTGTACTCACATTCACTGAAAAAGATTTGCTAGACTACAATAAAAGGTATAGCTCCTTTTTTCTATAAATTTGATGAAATTCAATGCAAAAAGGAATAAATAGTTCTTGACCTTTGTTCAATTAACTGCAAGTATGTATTATTCTATGTCTCAGGTGAAATGTGAAATATAAGTGATTTACTTTAGAGTCTCCAAAATGCAGAGCCTGAGGAAAGGATTTGGATGAAAGTAGCTTACCTGGGATATCATTCCAGAAAGCAAGAATGAATGAGACAGGGGGGAAAAGGAACAGACTCATTAAAAAGATCATTGCTGTGTAACGGAGGCTTGATTGCATTGGGACCACCTGAGAAACATACAGAATGCTTTACTGGATTTGTCCACCTGAAGAAACAGGAGGTTGAAGTTTTCACCCAGTTGGCTTCAGCCCTCTACTGGTTGCAAATTATCTCTTCAGAGCATTAACTCCACTTGCAATAGGTTCTTCTAGTCAAAGAATGGCCTAGGAAGAAAGATGAAACATGCATGTAGCATGAATTGAGGTGGGTTACTGTGAAAAAGAGCATAGAATCCTTTGCTATAGTAACAGAATTATAATGTCTGTACTCTGATCTTGGATGCTGTGCTCAGTTCTGTGCTCAGCTTTTAAGAGGGGGCATGCACAATGAGACTAACAAAACAGCATGGTTTGGAAACTAAGTCACATGAAAAAGTACTGAGGAAGCTGAAGGTATCAGCTTTACCTCCAGAAGGCAGAAAAATGAGACAGGTTCAGTTAAGCAGAGGTGAATCTGAGGTTTTCTGGAACTGTTTACTGCATCTGTGACTGACATTGGGGCTCTCAGGATGGGATCAGTGCATCGGAAGCATCTGCTGAAATAAGCAATTTTTAAAAACACTTTTAACAAGAATATGTACTTTAAAACTCACTCTTTAATATTAAAAATATGTATGCAACTTCAAACAATGAGCCATTGGAGAAATTTAAGTAAAAAAAGAATTGACTATTGAAGGGTAATGACCCAATACTAGAAAAGCAAAAGAAGATACGACTCAGCATTTTTCCCTGATTCAGTGTTCGTGGAGTTATATTTAGATAAATGCAAAATGCATTTGGTCAACCACTTCATATTCAAATTTATGTGTGTGGAAATAAATTTGATCCATCTGTTCCTGAATTATTTTCTTAAACCACCAACATTTTATTGTATAATAACTGATTTCCAAAGAGTCTTGTGATATACTCAACCTCTTGCCAAACCCCTTAAAGTGTCTAAAATATGACTATTATTCCATGAACCTTCTCAAATACACTTAAATATACACACACACACACATATATATACAGTATGCAAGAAAATAGAAAAAGAAGATAAATCTGAGTTATCTGCTGCAATGCTATTTATGTTGAAATCATGCACTGCAAATGAGAAAACCTAAGAAAGAGCTATAAAAAAATGAGAAAGTATTATACCACATACATGCCCAGATGTAGCATGATTCAAGCAATCTGCCTAGACAGCAAGCCATGGTGGAGCAGGTCACACGTGTGCCACTTGTGTAAATATGGAGTGGCCAATCCAGGACAAAGTCGTGCCCACTCAGAAGAATGACCTAAGCTAGAGAGGTTATGAGTGACACTTCCCCACCTACCCCTTGGCTACTTCTTTGTCGCCTGATGGCCTCTTCTCTGTACCTTCAGCTCTGCTTTCACTAGCATCTAATCCTTATTTTCTGACTAAGAAATAAGAAGGCAGTATTTTTAAAGAGTCTCCAAGGATTTTAGTGAAGATCAAAGTATATGTCGTTGATCTTTTATAACCACAGCCTCATTTTTATATATCATATTTATTTTATTTAGTAAAATCACAGGTAATAATAAGAAATTCGTCTACATTTCCTTTATTGATTTTTAAGTCTGTAGTTCTTTAATTTCAGACAGTGGTCTCTGGGGACACTTCATCCTCTAATTCATAAACATCACCATCAAATACAACTCACAAGTACAATGATGAGATGAGCAGGATTTCCAGCTGAGGACAGAAAACAGTTTCTTTGTTTCAACAATGTCCAAAACATTAATGTTTTATTTACTATTCGGACTCTTGGCTCTAATACTGTGATGCTATAATGCCAATCATTTTCGTTTCTTATCATCTTCAAAACCACCTTATTATTAATTATATTTTACATGTGAGCAATCTGAAGGGCATGAGGACTAATGACTTACTTAGAGTGACAGAACTAGTCAACAACATTCAACCCTAGGTCTTTCTAGTTCCAAAGGTTACATCTTCTGATTATGCCACATTATGTTGCTAGCCATATCATTTTTCTAAGATGGGGATTGAAGAGACTCAGGAACAAGAGAATGACAAAAGAACTAGGGTAGTCAGAAAGGCATATATTAGAGACCTGAAAATGATGATAAAAATAACACAAATGATACAAAATATTTGTATTTGTGTGGTGTGTAAAAAAATGCCCTGAGTTATAGATTGAAACAATTTGCTATTTCTGATTTACAAATCTTCAAAACTTGTAAGACCATACTTAGAGAATTTGTTCAGCTATACATGCTTACTTTGAAAAAACTGAAAATGAAAAGGTTATGAAACTCATCAAAGAAAAATAAAAATAAATCGTTCCCATTGGACTCTGAAAATGAATGGATATATTGAATTCAGGTTATACGATTTAAGATTAGCTCTTCCTCAGAGCTCCTCTGTGTGGAACAGCTGTCAGAGGAGGGGTAACACCCCACCCCAGGCTGTCTCGCAACATGTTATTGACTCAGCAGATCATCAGATGGGAGTAGCTAATCTCAATTGCTGAGCTAATGATGTATGTGTCTAATTGGAGTTCTTTGAATGATTAAAAGCAGTCATTGTTTTTCAGGTAGCTATATTGTTCCTATAGTAGATATATTGCCAACATTATCAAAGTAAGAATTACTAAGTAAATATTTCTGTGATTTTTTATATGCGCATTGTGCTTACTCCACGAGAGATCTAGTAAACTGGGTTTTAATGCCAGGGGTCCATTATTGAAGCATTACTTACAGGAACATTATGAATATTTCATACGAAATCTGAATGTGAGCTATTCTATTCACTATGTCTAGAGTAATGTGGTACATTTACTCTTTTTTAATTGATTTTTTTGTGAGTTGTCCTGAGATTTTGGTTATCAACCTTTTGTCAGATTCATACCCTGCAAATAATAAAATCTAGGTTTCTTAATACAAAGCCCTAATTTATCCAGTTTTTAAAAGCCTTCCTTCTCTTCTCTGTCAATTCACTCTTGACATTCTACAACCTGAATATTTGAGTTTTTGTCAATTTCTAAATAAGTTGTCATGTTCTCTCATACCATGATGAGAGCACAAGCTCTCATGCCCAGGAGCTGTTGTTTCTACTAATGAAAATCTTTTCTCGTTCCCAGGCTTACCCCACCCAGCTTCCTTGCCCATCAACATTCACTATACCACACATTTGCTGGCCATCTCAGCAGCAATCTCATAAAGATTTCTTTTTGTTGAGAGTGTTTCTGTCTCTGCCATGGCGAAGTTAGATGCTACCCTCACTCTGCTTGCTCTGTGTCAGCTCTTATTAATCACACTGCATCATGGTTACTCCTTTAATCATCTTTTTCAATAGAGTTTAAACTGTATAGGAGGTTTGGGCCCCTAACAGGGGCATTTCTAACAGGATGCATAGTCTATGGCATACATGCAATAAATTATTATTAAAATATTGGGCAAATTTTAGATCCATGGTTATAGCCTTACATATACAACATATACTAGGTGTTAATCTATAAACCAAATTTTAATGTGTGTTTTCATTCAACATTTTCCTTTATCACTATTTATAAGGAAAAATGTTTTAGTTTTGAGCCCAATACAAATATAAAGCTATTTTCCCTATGTATAATACATATATATACATATAAAATTTTTTTTCCATTTTCTTATCTGAACTTGGTTTCGAGCATATTGAATGGGTGTCTAATTACAGAAATTTGTCCTTTCAAACTTCTTCCTTATAACTGCTATGAATAATTGTTGCTTTTTAGAAAACACAGTGAAATCCTCAAGTAAATTACATTTGGGATAAGAAAATTGAGAAATTACATGAAGTTTAAGATTTCTAGGGTAAATAAAAATATAGAGTTGGAAATATCCAATCACACAGACATTTAATACTTCAATGTTTAAAATTAAATAAGGAAAGCATTGTTTTTTACTTATTTTTTATTTTGCATGCTCATATGGAAGTATCACTTTTTTGAGACATGTTAGGATGTGAAGTGAATGCTTATTTCAGATCATCAAGTGATAAAAGCTAACTTCTCTCTTTTCTATGTCTACAAAGAGTTATATGAAGAGGAATCGGATTTTGAAGTTATAATTCCATTGTCCTTTCCTTCTGTTAATAACAGAAATGTATTAGGCATTGATTATAGAATGCTCTCAGCTGATTAAGCCATGAAAATATTACCACTTTACTTTTAAGCACCCAATCATGCTGAATGTATAGATTGATACTTTGTGGTTGTAAAAATATTACCTTACATCTATAAATTAAAAAGAGAAGTTTTCTTCTTGTTATGTCATTTTACAATAGTTGACTTACTCAGAACAGAGATACTCAGATAAAGTTATTCTGAAATTTACAATAATTATGTCTATACAGTTCAAAACACATAAGGATCTGGAAAAAATAGTTTGTCCATGGGAGATATAAAATGGCATGATTATAAAATATAAATGCTACTTAAATAAGCAGTTCTTCAGGGCAGAAGCCCCCCAATTGTCAAAAGTCTACTTATATTGGGCTTCATAAGAATACTTTGAAACTTTATTTTATTTTTTAACCATGTATATGTTCAAGTGTATATTTTTATATACCTACCTTGATATACATGTACCTAGAGATGTGATTACTAAAATCAAGCCAGTAACATACCCATCATCTCATATAGTTACTTTTCTTTTTTAATCTACTCTCTTGGCAAATTATCAGTATAAAATGCAACGTTATTAACTATGGCCCTCAGGTTTACATTAGTCCTCTAGACTTACTCATCCTACATAAATGCAACTTCATACCTTTAACGTTCATTTTCCCATTCCCTGTCTCTACGCAACCCCCGGTAACCACCCTCTCTATAGTAGATTTCTCTATGAAATCATTTCTCTATGAAATCTACTATTACATTACTTTGATTCACATTTTTTTGTGTGTAAATGATAGCCCTTAAGTTCATCATCAGAGATTATTAACTATCAATTCAAGACAGATAGTAATGGCAAATAGTTAAGTTAATGATATATAAAGAAATAGTTTAGAAATTTGCCTTTTTATTATATTATCTTCTCTAGAAATTAAAAAGTATTCCATGTATTCTGGTTGACTAACACCAGTCACAAAGAATATTTATTAAGTCATTCTTAGTGTTAGAAACCAATGTAAAAAAAGAGAAAACAAAAAACAAATAAAAAAAAAAACAGATCATGCCAAATCTCATAGACAATAGAAAAAGAAGAAATAGTTTTATTTCTGATCTGTTTTTTGAAATTACCTTTTACTTTTATTTATAAATATTAGTTGTCTATTTTTTGAGACTTTGGGGAAAAAATAAGAAGGAGAAGTTAACTGATGACTCCATACTGAACCTCAGAGTCAAAGCATTCTATAATAGACATACTCTTATCTGAAAATGTGAATGTTACTTTCTTTGCATTATTTTTATTATTGCTTAATATTTTGATGCAGCAATCATCTGACTTCTTTTCTGAATGTATTTATTGTCATTCATTCTTTATGAGAATTTTGTTTCTAGTCCTTATCTTAAACATTGTTATTGTTATTAAATTTTAAGCCTTTTTAATTTTGTGAAGGCATAAGTGGAAACCTAATAAACACATGTATATGTAAAAAAAAAGAGAGAGAGAAAACATAGTTGTGAAGCAGAAGAGAAAGAATTATTCTAAATATTTGTAAACAGTTAATTCTATTCTGAATCCAGTGCCTCTCAGACCTATCTCTAATGTGAGTGTTCTCAAATTTTCGTGTCATCATGATTAAAACTGTCAACCTTTGTTTTATTTATTAATTTTATTTATTAAATCATAGCTGTGTACATTAATGTATTTGTGGCATACAATGTACTGGTTTTATATACAACTTGAAATATTTTCATCAAACTGGTTAACATAGCCTTCATTGCATTTTCTTAGTTATTGTAGTAAGACATTTATATTCTACACTTAGTAGATTTATCATGTACCCTTGTAAAATGCACCGATTTTCTTGTGTTCACCTCAGTTATTTTCCCTACTATTACTGTAAGGAAACTGGCCTTAGGACTTCATATGAGGACTCTGCTAAGAATACTTTTATGATATCTTAGGTAGAAAAGTAGAACTTTAGTATTTTAAAATGGCTAAAACATAAATTATTCAAATCCTAACTATTAAAAAAACCTATAAATAGAAATGGCATAAAATATATTATCAGCAAGATAGAAAGTACACATTAAATAAATAACTTCACTGATTTTCTATCATTGCCTAAAACATTTGATAATTATTTTTAAATTTATAAAAATTTTTTATAAATTTATAAATTATTTTTAAATCTATAAAATTTAGATTAAAAAATATGTTTTACAATTAGTTCTCTAGGTAATTCTACCAAAAGGAGATGCATTTTTCTTTTTTAACTAGAATTACTGGAAATCAATGTGGCTGTTTAAAATGATGTCTTCCTAAAAGAAAACCCATCCATCAAATGAATCAATTTATTTTCTCGGAGCAAATGTGGTGAATTCAAACTCCAAGTAGGCAGAAAAAAATTTACCAATGATTGAAAATCCCACCTGATAAGATGATGCAATAGTTCTTTGGCTTTCATATGAAATGGTTGTGTGGTTGGGTAAAATATGCTTTTTAGAGAAACTATGTTCATAAAAATAGAGAATACTAATGAAAAACAGACTCCTGAGGTTTCAAATGATCGGCTTTTTCTTCTCTCTTCTTCTACTGTGCTTGGAAGTGGCACCAGAAATATGAAATATTAGTAGAAAGGTAGCTGGGAAGCTTTCTAAGCTGAAACACGAGACAATCCTGGTTGGGAGTACTTTCTTAATAAACCAGCGTAATCCACGGTGTGTTTTCTTTGTCATTTCCTTCACTATTTCTACAGAGAAAACCTCATACCAGGTTCTTCTTGGTACCTCTGAAACAAGGTTCAGAGAGATTAAAATCTATTAGGTAATGAAGTTATGTTCCTCTTTCACCAATGAAAAATGGAAAGCTATAAATAATATTGAAAGAAAAATACAGCTGTGTGAATCTTGGCAGCACAGGGTGAAACTGTTCTTACTGTTTTCTCTTTTTCCCCACACACACCCCCCACCCCCACCCTTTTCAGTGCATATAAATTCATTGCTGTGGTGGTTTCAGTTTGGGCCCAAGTCTTGACTAAATCTAAAAGCTGAAAGAAAAACACAGCTGAAACCACTGCCAGGCGGCTTAACTTGAAATGATAGACCGTCAGCAGAACCTAGCAAGAACCTAGCAAGCGTTCAGCAAAAGGGCTTACAGGAGTGTCCAATCTTTTTTTTTTTTTTTTTCTTCTCTGCTGCACATTCAAAGAGTTAAGAGTTGTTTTGCATCACACATTAAATACACGAACACTAATGGAAACCGACTGGTGAAAAAGAAAAAAGGCTCATACTTTTCGCAGTATCTGACACTGCAGATAAGCCAAAAAAGTCCTCAGCAAATCCTCCTGTGGCCCGTAGGCCACAGACTGGACACCTCCGGTTAGGACCAGAGCTCATTTTGAAAAGCAGGAATGTTTGCCAGTCAGGGAGAGAAGTTTCACTAGCTGATTTAGGCACTTTTGCATGCGTCTGCTGCATTTAGCCTTACTAAGAAAACATGAGAGTTCTAGTCCTCCACTGTATGTAAGAAATACATGATAAATTTCTCTAGTACTTTCAATGGATTGATTCTACACTAGAATGTTAGAACCACAAGGAAATGATACATTTACGTACAAAATGAAGGGCCGAGCTGTACACTGTCATTTCTTTCATTTGTGTTTTGATTTATGCCTGTTCAGTTCTGAAGGCGTATGGGTCTGTCATTGTTCTTGAATTAATAGACATGAAGCCTTGTATGAAATGTTTGTCTTTGTCTCCTCCTCCGTATATTGTTCAACTGTAAATGATCCTCTCAATAGCTATAATCCAAAGGCCTCTGGAAAGAAAGAGGTTCTACCTTCAAATATGTTAGATACAAAAATGGAGACGCTACTGAATTGTGATAGTTTAGATTTCACTGCTGATTTCAGAGACCAAATGGTAAATTCCTTCTGAGACTGTCAAAGAAGACACCAATCTGCGTGTGATTAAATCTGTATAGCACCTCCTAAAGAGGACGACATCGTTTTTCTCCTCTCTTGCTTCTCCTCTACAGAACAGCATTAATCTTTTCCCACTAAGCAGTGGCAGAAAAGATTAAAAAGAGAAGTTAGTGTATATATTCCGAGAACTTACATAACATCCTAGTTTTCAGCCAAGATAGATAATGCCAGTTAGACAGAAGAATGCAACATAAAACTGAAGAATATACTGAGCATTCTTCATAGTGTTATGCAAATAAACTTTCAGCAAACTTTCCTTATCAGAAATTCTTTAGAAACTATATTGCCATAGTCACACTCAACAGAAATTAGAGTTATAGAAAATGTACTGTGGTCCAGATAATACACAAGGCTGGCTTCTACTTGTGTTTTTACTCTGATCTCTGGAAATAGGCATTCTCCCCATTCTTGAGAAATAAATGTCATTGGTCTATCACCTACAGCCCTTGTGAGTGGGTCAAATGAAGATGTACGTTAATGAAGAGAAAAGACTAGCAACGGTATTTTTAAATGAGAAACTAGATAAGTTTTACAAATTCAGTTTTAGTACAAAGAAAAAATATATTTCAAAAATAGATTTTAAAGAAGGCATGAATTGATATTTTAGCTTCACTTTAAAAGGATCATTTCGCTGAATAAAGAATTTGGGGTTGATAGATATTTTCTTTCCTTATTTTACATTTTATCTCATTGTGTTTTGTTTTGCCCCATTTTATTGTTATTATTGAAAATAATGCTTTTAATTGTTGTTGTTTTATTTTAATTGACTGCTTTTAAGACTTTCTGTCTTTGGCCTTCAGAAGTTTTGATATGCTATACCTATGTGCAATTTTCTTTTTTTCCTATCCTCCCCCCCCCCCCATCATATTTGAGGTTTGTTAAGCTTCTTGCATGAGTGGTCTAGTGGGTTTTTTGTTTGTTTGTTTTAATTCTTGGCTGTTATTTTCCCACTCTCTCTCTCCTCTATTTCTAGCACTCCAGTTGCCCTTATTTTATACCTTTTGACTATGTCTCAAACATCTTTTATTCAGTGTTCGTTCTTTAATTTACATTTTTTTTCTCTGTATTCTTCAGTTTGGATAATTCTACCACACTGTCTTCCAATTTAATTACTTTTCTGCTAGATACAACATGCCTTTAAAAAAATCCATTGAATTCTTACATTCAGATCTTGTCTGTTGAAGTTCATGAAGTTGTTTCTTTTCATGGATTCTATTTCTCTGTTCATATTATTTATCTTTTAATCCATTTGCTTATGATTCTATTTTTATCAACATATTAATCCTAATATTTGACTGTTAACTTCAATATCTGAATCACGTGTGACTCTGCTTATATTTTCTCTGAGTAATTAGCATGTCTTTATGTGTCTAGTAATTTTTTATTAAGTGTTGAACATTTGTGTTTAAGAAATTTTAGAGATCCCATACTGTTTAAGTTTTTTAAAAAGCATTGAAGCATTTTAAAATTTCACTCTTTTCTCTGTTAGGCAGATAGACTAGGAAACTCATCACTCAATACAACCATAAATTATGCTAAAATGAGTCCAAATTTCACTTTTAATAGGATTTGATTTACCTATTTTTTTGTAACTATTCCAACTAATGGTCTGCAGGTCTTTGTAATTCTAAAATTTACATCCTGTTGTTAAGAGATTTTCATGATGTTTATTCGCCTACACTGTATAGCTTCAGAAACTCTCAAATGTGTCTAGGAGGAGACAAGTTGCTTGTTTGAAGCCCTGAAGTTTTCCTCAGTTTTATCACACTACTATTATCCCATTGCCAAAATCGCTTCTGGATTCTCTGTTCTGTAGCTTTACTCTGAGCTGAATAGGAATTCTCCGCCTCTCATTCTGAAGTTTCTTTGCTCTGTTTAGTTTTCCCTGCTTCTCTGGGTCCTGATGCCTTTTTCAGCTTACCTTGCTCCTCCAGAAGTGCTATCACTGGACTGCTAGGAACTCATCTGTACTACCCCAAGCAAAATCTCAAAATTTAATTTTAAGGCAAGTGTTCTTGTTTGCTTACTTTCCTAGTTCTGTCACTATGGTTTCTAGTCAGGTCTTTTAGTGACTATTCTCATCCTCCTCTCCAAGTGGATTCTCAGCGGCTGTATCCCTAATCTTAATGCTTGATTTCATGAAAGTTGATCTTCTCCATCCTGTTATACCACCCTGCTACCTTGTACCTTCTTTTAAAATACTAATTCTGGTCTTTAGGACTGAGATACCTCTCAGAACCTCACTCCACCTGCTGACTTTGTTTCAGTTTCGACTTTTAGATACAAAATTGCGCTCTCTGCTACCCACTTGCTACCCTGCCAGCCTAAACCTATGCCTTCTGTTCATGTGTCAACTGCATCTCAGGGCTGTCTGCTCAGATGCCACCCTTACCTGCCTCTCTGATCGTCATGTCACACTCCAGTAATCAGTCATGCACTATGCTAGTCTTGCCTCAAGCCTATCTGTCCACTTGTCATCCATAAACCAATATTTACACTTTAGCAATCAGACTATAAAACCCTGCAAAGCTGAGGAAATCTTTGAAAAGAAAAACATTTTAATGAAGAATATTTTTCCACTTCATTTATTAATTTTGGCGTACTTTGCATACATACATTTATTAGAGTGTGAGTCCCAGAACAAATTGGACTACAACTTCAAACAGATTGCATTATAGCCGCCAAACATTTTCTCTTGATTAGCTTTAAAAAGAAAAAAAGAGAGAGAGAGAATCAAGAACATTCCCTCTGAATGCTTCAAAGAAGCTTCCCACAGAGAAGGAAGTATTTTCTACTTTCCAACAAACCAAACCAAACCCAAGCAGCTAAGCCTTTATATATAATCCAGCAACACAGACACACAAGCTGGATGTAAAGATAACCTATCCTTGCCTGAATACTTTG
Organism: Loris lydekkerianus; assembly: GCA_963574355.1. Classification (NCBI taxonomy): domain Eukaryota; kingdom Metazoa; phylum Chordata; class Mammalia; order Primates; family Lorisidae; genus Loris; species Loris lydekkerianus. Next base: position 16,966 of record CAUYPK010113882.1, on the reverse strand, counting down.
AATTTCACTGAGGAAACTGATGGAGAAAGATGTAGCAATTGTTTCAAGCACTAACTCAATAGGGGGGGGAAAAATGGAAAAAGAATATATGCGTAATTAACACTTGTGTTCCGCAATGTTATTAGTCTTTTCTGGGTAAAATGTGTTATTAGTGCCTCCTGAAGGAAGGAATAACACTTAAATGCTGACTGTTTAAAGTCTGTGAAACTGTAGTGTTTACAATCTTGTTAGTAGCAGATTAAAGAAGGTCAACAGGTAAAGAATCAGCCTCTAGTAATACTCATTAAGGCGGCTACAATATTATAGTTAGATGAGGAACTTTTTCAGTGTAGAGCTATACAGGAGGAAGTAGAGATATTCATAAGGCTTAGGTATGATTTTTGTTGGTAACTAACATCACTTGTAGTGTTTCCATTGATGAACATTAAAAAAAAAACTGTCAAGGAATTACTTTACCACCATGCTTTATAAACTTAGATGACTTCTATCTTTTAATTCAAACTTCGGTGTGAAAGCATACGCAATTTTTACATGTGTATTGGTAGAATATCACTGCCTTAGATAATATTTTTTACTCTTAAATTTTATTAGCACATAGGAATCAATTATGGTAGCTACATAGTGATCCCTCCTTATTTATTCTTACTCTTCGAATACATTCACATCAACAATTTGGGGATATTAAGATGAATATGATCATTTTAGTGGAGATTGATGGTGAATATTTTATAAAATCCTTTTAAAGCTGTGATAATATAATGAAGATTACTAAGTATTTTCCTCATATTTTTGAGAAAATTTTAAATCATTAATCATAGATTACTGGTTTTTTAAATGATAAATTTGGTAGAAGTTATAATAAAAGTATCAAATGGCAGTGTATCTAAAAAAAGTGTTGGTAGTATTAATAAAAAATTTAGCTTCTATTTTTTCCTTCTGTAGTTGTCTATAGTTATAAATAGTTCAGGAAATTCATCTGATCTCTTTCCCCGGATTAGTTTTAAGGGATGGAATCAAGGGAAATGGTCAGATAAAGAAAGTATCAATGGGATGGTCAGATAAAACAAGTATTGTTGAGAAGAAATCTATAGCTTGGCATGGAATGAAAAGGGTATTGGGAAATCTTGATTTCCTTCTCCAGTTAAATCAGGTATGCTTGGCTTTACCAGCTAATAGTTATTTTCAGGCAATGGCAGAGGAATGCCTTAACAAGTGAAAGAATCAAGCTGATTTCTTTTGTGCTGTCCTGTGCCCACACACAGTGGTGGTGATTTTGTGAACTGTTTTAGTGAGTTCTCCCTAACTGGTTTGCGCTGGCCATGAAGCTTCCTCCTCTGACACTTTGCTGGCTTATGTCTCTCACATCAACAGGACAAATGTGAGACCTTTACCTCAACATAGCAGGCTGTCACGTCACTGCTCCAACCTGTCATTTCATAAATTGAGGAAAGGAAATTATTCATTGCATTTTAGGATTAGTTCTGTTTTGATCTTTTGGTGTAACGTTAACTGAAATGACAATATCTATGGTTTTGACAGATGAATAAAATAGATTTACTAGCACATTGTACCCCCTAAATGCATTAATGTACACAAGTATAATTTAATAAAAACAATTAAGAGAAAAAAGAATAGCTTCTCAATAAGTGAAATGGAAAAATATATGTTTTAATTGTAAATAAAATATCCATAATACATATATTTACCTATGCTTGATACACCCCAAAGTTCAGAGTAGGGAGCAAATGGAAATTATTCTGGAACTAAAAAAAATAGGCATATAACACAAAACAAAGTTGTATGTTTTTAAAATAAAACTTTTATGTGGATAATTTAATCAGTTCAAGAAAGATATTAATAAAACAACTAATCAATTCTCCTCTTAGAGTAGGGTAAAAATGAAAACTTTGGAAATAATTGAATACAGTTTCCTCAAACTTTCACTTTGTATTTCTGATATATAATCTAACTTGTGGTGAAATACATTTCAGCTAAAATCTTTATAAAATTTAAGGATGGTTGTTTTAATTCACTTTGTATAAATACTCTATCTTTACTTTTATTTTTAAACACTTAAGAATGTAAAAACAGGCTGGTTGCCTGTAACTCTGTGGTTAGGGTGCTGGTCACATGCATAGGGGCTGGTAGGTTCGAACCCGGCCTGGGCCTGCTAAAACAAAAATGACAACAATAACAAAAAAAATAGCCAGGCGTTGTGGCAGGTGCTTGTAGTCCCAGCTACTTGAGAGGCTGAGGCAAGAGAATCGCTTGAGCCCAAGAGTTTGAGGTTGCTGTGAGCTATGATGTCACAGCACTCTAACAAAGGGTGACATAGTGAGACTCTGTCTCAAAAAAAAAAAAAATGTAAAAACATAAGTTCGCTTATTCATCAATAAAACCAAGGTCAATTTAACTATCAGTCTTTTTCACATGTCTAAAAATGTCTATATTTTGTCCTTTTTTGAAAAACACTTAGTAGGTAGAAAATAGTTTTATTTATCTCAGTGCTTTTGTCTCCTGCCATTTGTTATTTCAAATGAGATGTTTTCCCACAATAGATAATTGTTCTTTCTATCTTGTTACCCTGAAGTTTTCTCTTTGAATTTAGTATTCTGAACTTTTACTTTTATGATCTGGATGTCAAGTTATTTTTATTAACTTTCTTGGCACCTAGCTTTAATTATGAGATTTATGTATCACTTTAATTTTGGAAAGTTTTCTACCACTTCTTTTATACCTTCATTCTTTATCTGCTCTTTTACGTATTTTTGCAGACTCTCAATCTCTTCTTTGTGTCTGTTAATCTTTCTTTCTTGTATTTTATGTCTTTATCGTTGATATTAGATTCAGGTAAATTTCTTAGTAACATTTTTAATTTCCTTTTAAATTATGTCCAATCTGGAATTTTTATTGCTATTGCCTGTTTCTTTTAGCTTTTAATTTTGAACTAATTAAAGAGTCACAGAAGGTAGCAAAGATAGTGCAAAGAGGTCTTGGTGTTCCTCTCACCCAGTTTTCTCCAATAGTAACATCTATTGCACACTAACAATAACAAAACCATGAAAATAAAACATGAAACTGACATTGGTAAAATGTGTTCTACACATTTAGTTCTATGCTATTTTATTTTATACATAGATTTATGCTCCTACCATGGCAATCAAGAAAGAGAACTGTTTAATCTCCACAAAGATCTCTTTCTACTCTGTGGTTGTATCCACCTCTCTCCCCTCCCACCATCCTTCATCCCTAACAACCACTGATGTGTTCTCCATCTCTGTAATTTTGTCACTCAAGAAGGTTACATAAATTGAATCATAATGCGTGTGACTTTTTGAGATTGGCTTTTTACACTCAGCATAATACTCTTGTTTGTAGTTAGATCATTTTGACTTATATCCATTGTGCCAATTTTTTTTTTGAGACAGTCTCACTATGTATGGCATCACAGCTCACAGCAAGCTCAAACTCGTGGGCTTAAGTGATTCTCTTGCCTCAGCCTCCCAAGTTTCTGGAACTACATGCATCTGCCACAACTCCAGCAATGTTTTTCTTTTTCATTGTTGCGGTTGTCATTGTTGTTTAGCTGGCCCGGGCTGGGTTCCAACCTGCCAGCCTTATATACAGGGCTGGAGCCATAACCACTGTGCTATATGTGCCAAGCCCACTGTGCCAATTTTTTAAAATTGATATATTTGGACCACTGTATTTAATTATTTAAGGTAATTTTTTATATGTTAGGGCTTAAAGCTGTCATTTTAGTTTTAATTTTCTTTGCTGTCTTTGGTTTTTGTATTTGCTTTTTATTTCTTACCTTTACATGGGTTACTTGAACACTTTTATAATTCCATTTTGATTTATCTATAATATTGTTAATATATATCTTTGTATGCATATTTTTACTGACTGTGGTATTATACACACCTAATTTTAACACAATCTGCTCATACCAACATTTTATCAGTTAAAGTACAGAAATTTGGTTGGGTGCAGTGGCTCACGCATGTAATCCTAGCACTCTGAGAGGCCAAGGTGGTGGACTGCTTGAGCTCAGGAGTGTGAGCCTGAGCAAGAACAAGAGCCGTCCCTACTAATAATAGAAAAACTAGCTGGGAGGAGTGGTGCAGGCCTGTAGTCCTAGCTATTTGGGAGGCTGAGGCAAGAGGATTACTTGAGCCCAAGTATTCGAGGTTGCTGTGAGCTACAATGAGCCCAAGTATTCGATGTTGCTGTGAGCTACAATGAGCTAGCACTCTACCCAGGGCAACAGAATGAGAGTCTGTCCCAAATAAATAAATGAATGAATAATAAAGTACAGAAACTCTACTTTCCTTTAAATCCATTTAACTTGACTAATTTATAGGATTGCCTTAAATATTTCTGTTATGTACACTGAGAACCATATCAAAAACATGTAATAATTTTTGATCCACCTATCAAACATGCAGAAAACTGAAGAGAAAAATCAAAGTCTATGGTACTTACCCCTATTTTTGCTTTTTTTTTTTTTTTTTTTTGCAGGTTTTGGCCGGGGCTGGGCTTGAACCTATCACCTCTGACATAAGGGGCCGGTGCCCTCCTCCTTTGAGCCACAGGTGCCTCCCCCCTATTTTTGCTTTTTTCTTCATTCTTCTTTCCTTCCTGATAGTCCAAGACTCCTTGTTTTAATCATTTCCCTTCTAGTTAGGAAACTTCCTTCTGTTATGCATTTAGGGTAGGTCTGCTGGTGACAAATCCTCTCGGTCTTCCTTTGTCTGAGGATGAACAAAGGGAAATTTTATTTCTTTTTCATTACTCAAGTATAATCTTACTGACTATAGAATTCTGGGGTCGACAGTTCATTTTGTTCAGCGCTTCCTGAATGAAAAATGTTGTGTTGCTTCCTTCTGGCCTCGTAATTTCTGATGAGAAATAGCTGTTTTATGAATTGCCTTCCCTGTTGGTAACTCGTCATGTCTCTTTTGTTGCCTCTTCACCACTGGATGGTCGTGAAAGTGCCACCTGCCCATTTAGATTCTTCCAGCAGAGCTGGGGAGGGAAGTCATCTTGTTGTCACTAGGTGGGAATGAAATCCAGAGTTCCATTCAGCTCCTATTGATACCAGGGAAATGGGTTTCATTACCTCTGGGGTTTCCAGCTGGTCTTCTCTGATAATTCCCCAGAAGAGTGGAGGTGAGGGTCGCCTCTTTATAGCCAGGTGAATATGGAAATCTGATCTGCCCACTCAGACTTCACTGGCAGGGTGACAAGGAGGCCATTTTATTTTCCACAGATAGAGCAGAGTAGTTATTGTCTAAAAGTTTTCTGTCTTGCTATACTGTCCCTTTTCTGGTCCTTTGCTTAGAAAAAGTAAGTTTTCTTGTATTTTATTTTATTTATTTAATTAATGTATTATATATATTTTTTGTCATCTGCTCTTATTAGCATATCCAGGTTGCCTATACAGCATCCAGTCTAGGATATATATAAATTAAAAAAAAAAAAAAAAAACAAAAAAAAACCAGAAAACTGATCATTGCTCACGTCCCAAATCCCTACTGGTCTTCTTCTTGTCCCTGCCCTTTAGAGTAATTTTCAGAGCATGCTGGAAACATGTATACATATTATAAGAATGGAAAAAATGGTGTTAAAATTGTAATACTCAAGTCACATTTGACTTCTGTAATTATGATACAAGATACAATATATGTATAAGATAACAAACATCAGTATATATCAAATGTCACAAATTTAACACATTTTTTCCTTCTTAAAATGTGTATACATTTTTTGACACCCTATGTGTATGTGTGTGTGAGTGTGCGTGTGTGTGTGTGTGTGTATGTGTGTGTGTGTATATATATATATATATATATATATATATATATATATATATAATTTTTCTTTTCTTATGTTTATGGTCCATAGGGATGTTTAACTAACTTTTAACTATTGCCTTATCTCTTTAGTCACCTCTTTTTTATATTTAATCCATCATTGCTATTGCTTTTGAGCAGCAGAGTCTTCAAAGCATGAACTTACAACACTGCTTTTATTGGAAGTCCTCCAATTTCCTCTAAACTGACTTTTCCCCTCACATTTACAAAGTGTCTGCCTAAATAAAGACTCGAGTGACCCTCCTTTACTAAACTCATGAAAAGTCTGTATCTTAGGGGTTTATTCTAAGCACTTGAATCTCCTTTACCAAAGCATCCTACATATGGGTCAGGGCTCCTCCACAGCCAATATCCTGAATAAATCGTTCATCTGCAGGGCTCGAGTTATTGTTTGAAGCTGATTTCCATAACACTATATTGGGTTTGATTTTATCACTTATTTTTAATTTCTCATATATATTGCACTTGACCCAGATGTCTTCCCAATGTCTAGAAACCAACAGAACAAAGCTATACATCCTTGTTCTTTCTCTAAGATTCCCTTTTAAACCATTTGGGCAATATTTGTATCTGTAGCATTGTCTCGGACCTTGGCAAGTGATTTTTTTTTTTTTTTAATATATATAGAAGCTATAGCTTCTGCCTTAAAAAGTTTGCAAATCAAACATTTATTTTGTTAAAAAAAAAATAGGTATTTTGCACCTAATATGAGCAAACAATTCCACTGCTATTGTAATTTTAAAAACAGTGAGGCACCAAATGGGTGGTGCTCTTTTATGAAAGACGTTCATTAGGGTATATTTATTTGACGAGCTGTTATTGTGTGTCAGCTATGCTGTTGTGCTAAGAGGCGTGCAAGAATCAAACATGCACAGTAATTCTCATTCCTTTACAGGTTAGCTAGGGAGAGAAGACACTACTGGCCATGGTGCAGGGCATTTGGTGATGAATACTGTGGGACAGGAACATAGAAAGTGATGGGGGTTGTATAGGGGGAAACTTCCAGCTGGGTATTGGTAGCCACAAATCAGGAAAGGTTTCCCAGAGAAAATGCCATTTGAACAGAGCACTAAGGGAGGTGGTATTGAGGGTGAGGACAGGAGCACTATGGATGTCAAGAACAAATGCACAGCAGCAGCACGCCAAGGGATGTGGATAGTCAAACAGATGTGAACAGAATTGTCTTCTATATTTTCTTACATGTCTCTCCTCATTCAACCCGTAAGAAAATAAAAGTAAAATGCTTTCATCATCATTGGACTTGTTTAGGAATCACTTAACTTCTCATCTTTTCCACTAATGCATCTATGTCTGTATCAACTTTCAACCACCTCAACTGAACCTTCAAAATTTTCCCTTTATAACCTTATTCTTACCTTTTACTCTATCTCTTTCAATTGCCCCAAATAACATTTAAAAAAAATGATATTGTTTTCATGCCTTGTTTGTAGTTAAATCCCTACTTCTTAATAATGCTCTGGCGTTCTTCAAATTACACATAGAATCCTGATAGTAAGAACAGAACATTTGTAGGGTTATTTTTACTACCATTGAAGTTATCTCTCATTTATTGTATATGTTTTTATTAATAGACTTGATTTTTTTAAAGAGTTTTAGATTTATAGAAAAATGGAAGAGAGGGCACAATTGAGTCCCAATCTTCTCTCCTCTCACATAGTTTTGTTATTGTTAACATCCTACATTTGTCTTTAAAGTGTTACAGTGTCATTATTAATAACTCAATTTATATATATTATTATTAACTGAAATCATAGTTTATTCAGATACCTTAAATTTTTATCTAATGACCTTTTTTCTGCCCAACATGTCTCTTTTGTATATCCTATTATATGTAATTATCATGTCTCCTTAGGTTCCTCATGGCTATGACATTTCTTAGATTTTCCTTGCCTTTCATGTTCTTGACAGTTTTGAGGGGTATCTTGTACAATGTCCTTATACTGGAATTTGTCTGATGTTTTCCTCAATAATAGACAGGTCTTAAGGGTTTGGGGGAGGAAAATCACTGGGGTAAGTGCCATCTTCATCACATAGGACCAAGGGCTCACATTAGCAACATGATTAATGGCTGTTGATGTTGACCTTGGTCACATGGCTGAGACGATGTTTGCAAGTCTTCCCATTATAAAAGTATTTATTTCTGCCTCTCTTTTTACCATACTGTAGTCTTCATAAGGAAGTCAGTTTGTGTACATGGCAGTTTACAATTAGGAATGGAGAATTATGTTTCCTTTTTATTTTTTTAATTCCTCAAAATGAGATTATGAGAAAATGAGGAAGGCAGAGTAAGAATTATGCTTCCTCATTCCTGTTTCACACATAAAAAAATCTTGACGTTTAGGAGGATTAAATGACTTGCATGGGGTCATGTCAGAGAGAAAGTATGTGTGCTTTTTAGGCCTTGTTTAGTTTTCTGTCTCTTTACATTCTACCCATCTTAGTTTTTATCGTTTTCACTCTGTTATCATTCAGACTAAGTCTTGGAAGGTGACGTGCTTCTAAGTATTGGTCAATATACTTCATATTTTTATATTTCTGAGAATAAAGTTTCTTGTAATATTCATTAAGGATTTTTTTAGTTTCTCAGGAGTCTGTTGTTATTTCATCTTTGTCATTTCCGATTGAATAGATTAGAGATTTTACTCTTTTTTTTCCTGGTTAGGTTAACCAAAGGTTTATCTATTTTATTGACCTTTTCAAAAAGCCAACTTTTTGATTTATTGACCTGTTGTATAATTCTTTTGTTTTCAATTTCATTTAATTCTGCTCTAATTTTGATAATTTATTTTCTTCTACTGGGTTTGGGGTTGGAATGTTCTTCCTTTTCCAGTTGCTTGAGATGTCCCATTAAGTTGTTAGCTTCCTCTCTTTCCAATCTCTTGAGGAAGGCTTGCAGTGCTATAAATTTCCCTCTTAGGACTGCCTTTGTGGTATCCCAGAAGTTCTGATAATTCGTGTCTTCATTGTTGTTTTGTTTCAAAAATTTGGCAATTTTCTTCTTCTTCTTCTTTTTTTTTTTTTTTTTTTTTTTTTTATTAAAGGCAATTTCCTTCTTAATCTCATCTATGACCCAGCTGTCATTTGGCATAAGGTTATTTAACTTCCAGGTTTTTGTATGAGTAAGCAGATTGCAGGAGGATCACTTGAGCCCAGGAGTTTGAAGTTTCTGCGAGCTGTGATGACACAATGGCACTCTACCCAGGGTGACAGAATGAGACTCTGTCTCAAAAATTAGTAAATAAAGAACAAGGAGATAGGCTTTACTCAAAGCCCCTATTTCTTAGTTACGTTTTATTTATTCACATTATCCTACTTTGTGAACCATTTTTCTCTCACCCTCTTTGCTCTTACATAAACAAGTACCTTTTTAGCATGATGTCAGAACCTAAAGTAGTTGGTATGATTTTTTTATTTAGTATTTTCTGGACAACAAGGGAGGTAGATTGGCTTCTGGTTGGACTTGTTGGCTTTGGGAGGGGAGGCAATTTTTCAAGTTCCCATGCCTGTGCTGCCTTCCCTATAAAATGGAGGCAATTAATTTAAAAACTTGTGTATTGGGAGGATTAAGTAAAACTGTCTGAGAAGAGCTAGCCTAGTCACTAGAACACCTTTGGTAGCCAGGAAATGTGAGGTTGCTTCTGTCTCCCCAGGTTGTCTTGAGAAGGGCAACATGATTACTGACTTGTTTCACCCATGGTTTAAATGCAAAACCTTAAGATCGTTAACCTTTAAGAAACACTGGAGAATTTATTTGTAGGCACATTGAGATTACATGCATGGTTTCCTGTCCACATCATCAATAATCTGTAAGTTCTGGTTAGTAGAGGCAGTAGGTTGGGAGGATCTGGATCCCCTCCATGTGCTTTGCTCCCAGAAAGGACATGGATATAAAGGTCTATTCTTACAATCAGGAGTTCAAGAGGATTTTCTGGAAATAGTTTGTCCAAAGCCTCCCTCATCACCCCCTGGAGAGGTCCTATATTTCCTTGATGCTGAACAATTGGCTTGATTCCCAGCTAAATGCTTTTCTGGCACATGCAAATCATCTGCCAGTTGCTCAGCCTCCCACTCTGGAGCCATCTGTGCCCTCTTGTTCTGTCCCTCATACTCCACAGCTCAGCAGCCACCGGAGCAGCCATGGAGACCATGTCTGCCTCCCCCTCTTACCTAAGGTCTCCTGCCATCCCCTCTCCTGGGCTGCTCTGGTGAGCTACGCTGGAAAGTTATCTTATCTGCCTTTCAGTGTCTCTAAGTGTGTTCTGCTCATCACTCTGTGTCCTCAGGAACTCCAGAAACATAAGGTTCCATGGCCCAATAAATCGGGAGCACCACCACCCTCTTAGAGGCAATGGCATGAAAACAGAAAGCATAAACAAAACAGAATAAACTCTTCTTTATCTTGGTTTAATTTGGTGTCCCCCAGCTTATTTAATCGCACTCTCTTATTTACCCTGCTCCCAGGGAACCGAGGTTCCCAGGACCTACCATGGAGAACAGTTTGTGGATGGGCTGCCACCCACTTGCTTGTTGAAATACCTTTGAGCCCAAATGATAGGCTCAAATTTTGGCCAGTCAGGGCATACAAATGATGACGTGGAACTAACAGGCCATCAGGATATATGATAAGTAGATAAAGCAGGGTACAGTGTGAGTGGAGCTACTGATTGTGGCATGTGCTTAAACTGGATAGATACTTAAATATCCCCAGACTGGGAAGCATGTATGTCTGTAGGGAGGGGGACTAGGCATTCAGTGGGAAATTACTCCTCCCGGTGTGCCTCCTGGGACCTTCAGAACTTTCTACCATTTTGAACACAGCAGTTCTCTGCTCCAAACTCCAAAACTAGAGAATAGCATGATACCCTTGGTCCATGCTCATGGCCCTGAGGTTGGCCTCTGTCTGCCTGCCTGCCCAGCTTTTCTTTTCATTCCCCAATATGGCTATATCAACTTCCTTGCTTCCCACCACCCTGTCTGTCCCCAGGGACTCAAAGTTTGTATCACTTTCCTTTGCCACTTCTTGGACTTGCCATGCCCCATTTGGAAGCCCTTGGAGCCACCTACCCCCTATACAGTGTGTAGGCCCAGAATGAGGGACTACCTACCAGCTTCACTCCTGTCTCTGATTCTAACTCTTGAGATTGTGGAAGCCTTGAGTCCCCCACAAACTTTTAGGGAGGAGTTTGCATGGTATTCTTTGCAGAAAGGCTAAGAGCTCCAGGCTGAACAGATGTCACTCAAAATACTTTGTAGCTGTGTACCCCAGGGGAAAATGCTCTTCTACCTTCCCTTTGTATACAAGGGAGGATAATAAGCCATTGCTCACAGTGTTTGGGCATGTCACTCACCTCTCTGGAATACCTGGCACAGGGGCTAGCTTCTTGTAGGTGTTCAGGTCATATTCTCTCACTTCCCTTTCTTTCCATTGCAAATATCAATCTAATATTCCTCTGGGTCTTTATGTTCTTGGATTCCAAAGGGAAGATCTCAGGCCAGAAGTCAGATATTCATCTGTGGCTCCACTGATGACTAACTTTGAGACGACACTGGACCCTTCAGTGTCTTTGAGTCCTCTTCCATAATACAAAATATAAAATTTATATTTATCTCAGAAGAACTTTGATTATTAAAACACTGTGAAGACAAAGGATTAGCAATGTGAATACCAATGCTCTCCTGCCTCCCCACTGGCTTCTAAGAACATTTAGAAGATTTGTAATGTTTTCCATATGCTCAAGAGAAGATGATTTAGGAAAGGAAAGGTGAGGTATAGAAGAAAAGTCCTCATGCATCAGTGCAATGGCGTTGGGCAAGACACTAACAACACCCTTGGCCCCAATTACCTCATCTAAAATATGAAAGTAAGGAAATCCTACCTCACAAGGGTGATTGTGAGGATCACATGAGGCCGTCTGTGTGGAAGGGCTTTGTAAACTGTGAAATGTTCCACAACTGTCAGCCGGGATTAGTAATGAATGCCTGTTTTTGTTTATTATTTCAGCGGAGGGTGCAGGATGTCATTAGCCCCATCGTGTTTGAGGTGGCCTACAGCCTTGCCGAGCATGTGACTGGAGAGGAAGAGAGGGAACTGCCAGCCCTGACACCAGTTCTTCGCTGGAAAAAGGGACAGAAGATTGCCCAAAAGAATCAGGTCAGAACCTTAAAGCTCTCAACCAGGAGCCAAGGTGTTTGGTGTACACAGTGGGAGTAATGGTTGAACAATGGAGAGAGCTGTGGGCCTGGCTGCTGGGAGATCACAGCCAGGGCAGCCAGCCCCACCCTGGGCCTCCCTTTCCTAGTCTGTAAAAGGATGAAATACACGATGTTCAGGGTTGCTCCTAACTACTATGGGATTTAAACACATTAAGACAATTCTTTACCTCCTTTATGTTTACATGGATGGAGCTGGAACATATTCTTCTTAGTAAAGTATCCCAAGAATGGAAGAAAAAGTATCCAATGTACTCACCCCTACTATGAAACTAATTTAGGGCTTTCACATGAATTCTATAACCCAATTGCAACCTAGGAATAGGGGGAAGGGGAAAAGGGGGTGGAGGGAGAGGGATTGGTGAGAATACACTTGCAGTGCATCTTACAACGGTATATGATAAACTTAGTAAATGTGGAATGTAAATGTCTTAACACAATAACTGTGAAAATTGGCAGGAAGGCTATGTTAACCAGTGTGATGTAAATGTGTCAACTGGTCTGTGAAACTAGTATATGATGCTCCATGATCATATCAATGTACACAGCTATGATTTAATAAAAAAAAAAAAAAAAAAGAAAAAAAGAAAGGTGAAAGCCTGGGAGATTATTCCTGAAGATGTTTAGAAGTGGGAAGAAGTAGGAAGTGTTAAATGTGCTCCTTGAATTCATACCTCAGTATTTCTCCATCTCTGTTAAGAAAATATAGTTGTCCCTTAAACAATGTAGTTTGAGATGTTGACCTTCCTGTACAGTTGAAAATCTATATAACTCTCGACTCCAAAAATACCAAAACTACTAATAGCTTACTCTTGACAGGAAGCCTTACTGATACCATAAAAACAGTCAATTAACACATGTTTTATATGTTATATGTATTATATACTGCAGTCGTACGATAAAGTAAGCTGGAGAAAAGAAAATGTTATGAAAATCATAAGGAAAAGAATATATTTATTATTTGTTAACTAGAAGTGAAAATCATAAAATGTTTATCCTCATCATTATCATGACGAGTAGGCTAAGGAGGAGGAAAAGGAAGGGTTGGTCCTACTATCTCAGGAGTGTCAGAGACAGAGGACATCCAGATATAAGTGGTCTCATGCAGTTCAAACACATTTTGTTTGAGTCAAGTGTATACAGGAGATTGTGGTGACAAGTCATACTTAAGACCTGGGTGAGCATGGAAATATTCATTATGATCCCTGTTTTAAGTGATTACTAAATCTTCTGTGGCTTAAGGAAACCACAGGTGTCCTATATTCTCAAGTGAGGTCAAATATGAGGATTTGGGGATTTACTCTGAATCAAATGTGCTGAGATTTTGCATTGAAGTACCCAGGTTCCACAGTTTCTTCAGAAGACCTGCCTACTAGTGAAAATGAGAGAGGAATGTGTATGCAAGGACAGTTTATTGTGAGAGCTAGAATAAAATAATGGTTAAGTGACAAAGTCTGTATCAAGTTAGTTGGATCCCAGCTCTGCCACACACCTGATTTGTAAACAACATAAGCCATTTAATCTTTCTTTACTCAGGTTGTTCATTTGGAAAGCAGAGGTAGCATAATGGTTAATGAAATGGAATGAAATATTACCAATATAAACTCATAGCATTATTGTTTGTACTAAATTACCACATGTAAAGAATGTAGAATAGTATCTGGAACACAGTAATAATTCAGTAACTATTCTGGATTTTTACTATTTATTATGATTACTTTTGGTATTATCACTGCAGCCAGTAACCTATTTCATATGTATTTATTTTTATTTATTTATTTATTTAGTATGTATTTAAATTGTTCTTTCTTTATGTTGCTAACATCTTGTAAGTAAATCATTCCACCTTGGAATCTTCTGTTAGCTTTCATTTCTTTGGCATTCAAAGCCATGCCTTTGTTTCCTGCCTAATTAATTATTTCCACACTATGTAGCCATCTTTTCATTATAATGCCATTGCTTGTAGTGGGACCATGTTTTCATGAGGATAAAGAAGTTAACTTATACTGGTATGTTTCTACACTAATTAAGAGCCAGTTGCACTAGTTTAGGTAATCAGGTCCATTGTGCAGGCTCCAATCTTTGAAAATAGTGCAATGGCCTTTGGAAAAAGACAAGTTATAAAGCATGACTGAGGCAAGACTTAACAATTGAGAGAAAGTGTCAAATAACAAAAAGAATGATTGTATTAAAGTCACATAGAATGGAGGTTCAAGAATCATTGTGTCACTACCTACCTGACAGGTGTGGTCAAGATTTCATCACTTCTTTGGACTTCATATCTTATTAACAGAAAATAATTTATCATTAAATGGGAAATGATGGCTAAATAAAGTATGGCATAATTTATAATTTCTATGAAATAGCAGTTTAATATAATATACCATTATATGAGTTGAGAATCTCCATAATTAAGATCATTTCTCCAGAGATAGTCATACTAAATCAAAACATTTCCTGTCTTAATGTTGATTGGTGTCATATGACTACAGATATTACATGAACGATAGCTCACAGTCAAGATTAGACATCCATTTAGATAAATATATTTGTGTGATTAGTAATTTGAGCAAGGGGATCAGGGTTGATGATATTTTACCTTTGTTGGAGATTCTTTATAATATTTCAAATTTGAGATAACTTTGGTGAACCTTCAAACATTTCAAATAAACCTTTCATTAGCATTATTTTGTATCATCCACAATTATTTGTCCTCATTTGCCTGCATGGCACCGGATGGCATTTAGTCACAGGCATAGAGTCAGAAGGCATTCAGTTGGCACTGACTAGTAGATCTTGTGTGCCCTTGTCAGATTCCTTGCTTATACATCCTGTTCTCCCACTCAGCTCTGGGGAAAGCAGGGTGTGCTATCTTTGTCTGACTGTGGATGGAAATTTAAAATCAGGGTGGAAGTACCTTGAAATAGCTCATGTCACAAGTAGCCCTGTCATCCTGGCCTGTGTACAACCATACAACTTCCTTGGCCAGTCTGTCATGCTTTTCGTCTTGTGTTCACAAAATAGTGACCACATTCCAGGCAGACACTTCTTTTAGTTTTTTTTAAATTAAAAAAAAAAAAAAAGCCCTTTCTAGAGCCCGCAGTAGACTTCCATTTATGTTCCATTGAACAGAACTATTTCCCTTGGGCACCTCCGCTATAAGGGAGTCTTAAAAAGAAATTGGCAAGTTTTATGACCTTTGGAGTAAAGGTGGCAAGGGAGAAGGGAGTTAGTGGTGAGTGTTGAGTCATCACAGGAGTGGACTCAAGGAACAAGGCAAAGTTATGTAGGGCAGAGGTTGTGATGGAAAAGGTAAAGTTAAGGAGTCTGAGTTAGTTTAATCACTGTCCATCTACTGGTCCTTTGGCTCAGAAGGAGCTGGAATAGGTCAAGTTTCACTTGATATTGCCCTGTGTGTTCTGAATATAGGAGATGACTTCCGTTTATGTCCCATTGTAATGAACTATTTCCCTTGGGTATCTCAGCTATAAGTGAGGCTTAAAAAAGAATTGATAAGTTTTTATGACCTTTGGAGTAAAGGTGGCAAAGGAGAAAGGAGTTAGTGGTGAGTGCTGAGTCACCACACACAGGACTGGACACAAGGAACATCCCCAGGACAAAATTATGCAGGGCAGAGGGTGTGATGGGAAAGGTAAAGTCAAGGAGCCTAAGTCAGTTGAATCACTGTCGTATCGTGTACTGCTTCTTTAGCTCAGAAGGAGCTGGAATAGGTCCAGTTTCACTTGATACAGCCCTGTGTGTTCTGAATATAGAAGATGACCCATAAAGACTCCTCTGGATAGACTTGTCTATTTAGACTAGGCCTTGAGAATATCCACAAGATACCTTGGGGGTGCTTTACATTCTGTTTGTCATATTCTGCATTGTCATTCTTGTTACTGTGACAGATTATTGGTGCAAAGTGGAAAGGTGGCAACAGGGAAGAGTATTTGAATTGGCACCAAGAATGGCAACTAGCATTAATATTCCACAGGGTTGATGTCTACTACTACTTTAAAGTGCCCCTAAGGGTGGGATAGGTGTGCAGTATAGATACACAATAATGAGAGCAAAGTTACTGGCATAATGTATTTCAAATAGGTTTATTTGTGTTGTTTTGAGACAGAGTCCCACTCTATTGCCCAGCCTTGCATGTCCTGTCATCAGCTTACCTCACGCCAACTTCAAACTCCTGGGCTCAAGACATACTCTTGCCTCAGCCTCCTGCATAGCTGGGACTACAGGGACATGCCACCACATCTGGCTAATTTTTCTATTTCTAGTAGAGAGATGGTCTTGCTCTTACTCAAGCTGGTCTTGAATTCCTGAGGTCAAGGGATCCTCCTGCCTCAGCCTCCCAGTGTGCTAGGATTACAGGAATGAGCCACCATGCCCACCTGATAGCCTATTTCTGAAGCTATTGGGAGAACTTTATTTTGTTCTGGAATTTACCCCATTCAGTTCTCCCCTGGAAACTTTTCTGTGATGGTATTCTGTGTGTTCAAGTACTAAAAAGCACCATGGTATCAACTGAGTTAGAAATGAGTGAAGTTTTTAGGAAAGAAGTGTTGGATATCATAACTATTATAGAATGATATGTTGGAAAGAGCAATGTGACATGAATCTTGTGGTGGTGGGTTAAATGTTTTACCTAGGTCAGTTATTTAGATGAATATCAATATAGAAATTCTCCAAAGATGAGGCCATATTTGGTCATAGATCTTACTGGTGGTGAGATTATGCAGGCCAATATGATTTGGAGTGCCATGAACCTTTATGACTGGGAGTAAGCTGAAGGCAATTGCTTTAAATGAGGTGTCTGTTTTTCATGAAAATAGATTTAATGAAAATTAGGTTGG